>PITB01014257.1:0-46549 GCA_004024585.1 Paradoxurus hermaphroditus
GGATGTGTAACTAAAATATCAACATTCCAAACAAACCAGAGGATTGAAAGTTATAAGGATGGACCCCTTAAAGCACTAGCTCTGCATGACAAAGCATTGGGGAATATCACCTCTCTGGTGCCTCAGTTGCTGTAACATGAATGAGAGAGACTAGGTGATCTTGGCAATCCTGCTTAGCTCGCAGCCTACTAAACAGTGACTCAAAGCTAAGGAATACACTTTCCCAAAGCCTCCCATTATTCTCGGGGCTATAATGTTAAGGCTACCAAATTCATAAGAAAATCACTGAAGAACCAGAAGGAACTGAGGTCATCATTAGCAAACAACTTTCGTGTTTTGGCGCATCTCACATTTTGGGGGATAATTTGCAAGTTTGCTTCAGGAGTGGGAGTAGGAACTTATGTCATTCCTATCTCTATCATAAATGATCTCAGGCCCTCGACTTTCCCTACTTTAAGTCCTTCTTAATTCTCTCTCTAAGTCAATTTTATCCCACTTATCTTTGGTTAATCACTCACTTAAACTAAGCTGTAATCTAGCATCTACTTAGCTGGCAAATAAGTTCCAAAATATTCCATAAATGCCAGAATTGAACAAATACCTGCAATCATATGCATTCAGGTTGAATCGTTTTTTGCACTAAATGGATCGTTGTTTTCAACTTGGTCGTACACTCAGACCTTTATATTTTTGGCAAAAGAGAGCACAAATCTCCCGGAACAAAGAGAAGAATCAATTCTGAAGCAGGGGCAGAGCAGTTGGGCGGAGTTGCCTTCTCTTCCCCAGGGTGGAGTGCCTCCCCTGTTCTCACTACATCTGGCAGCACAGATGGCAGGAAAATTAATAGGAGGGAGGAAGCATTGACCTCATGTGGATATAAACAAGTCCTGAGACTACACAGGCAGACAAATCCGATAATAGCCTTAAAAGAGACCTTGAAAGTTCATCGAGTTCAGCTCCCTGCTGCTGATAGAGCTGCGCTCAACAAAGTCCGATGTCCTGGGTGAGCGTCGTTGAGGTAATATGCATAAAGATCCTAGAATAGGTCACTGAGGACGGCCACGCAGGGCAGCTCCCTAGGTGAGTGTTGAAGTAGGATATGAGCATCTGTTTTGGAGTTAGGAGATGAGAAAAAATGACGACGTATGTGCTTCCAATCACACGTATTCATCCCATTACTGGAATCCTCAGAGACAAAGAGCCTATACATTGATGTTCATCTTTGAACATTTGTAGGGTTAACCCAACTAGCTTGTTTCAAGGACGTGTTGGTGATCGACATCAATCCCTAAACAAGTTATCTGTGGATTAAAGAATCATTAAGCTGACCATGACCTGGGTTTCGTCCAGTCCTGGACTGGCCACTCAGACATGGCTGATGGGCTGATGTAAAAGTCATTCCCAGCTCCATCCCCCTCATCTGCGCCCATTAAAAGTGGTCCCATTGGCAACAGGCCTCAAACCAAGGCCCGTTGGAGAGTTTTAAAGCAAAATGAGCTTCTGTGATTAAAGGGATAAATGGATCTCATGCTGTCCTTTCTCCCCTTCTATTTTCCTTGAACATGGACTTGGTGATATATTGCAACCATGGAAGCAAAGAAAGAGAATTGCAAATTGCTGATATTGTTCCAGCCACTTTCCTGGCAACACATTTTTTGTTATATGAAGATAATTAACTCTTATTTTTGAGCCAGAAATAATCTATTAACTTCATTTAAAATACACCTAATTGATGCACATGCCAGCGTCTAAATATTCTTTAAAATATCTCAACTATAGAAGTCTACATCATGGTAGTCAGAGCAATGTTAATTCAACATTTTCTCTAAATATTACTTCAACTATTATATTTAAGTTTATAATCTAGAAAGCACTTTTGAATACTATATCATCCAAAATTTTTCCTTAGCCTTGACAATTGATTTTAGTTAAGTTATTTTTCACCCACCTCAACTAAATAAGCCCTCCTACTACAAATTGAAAATATGCATTTCTTCATGTAGAACTAAATTTGGAAAAAGTGATACATGGTCCTGGTCATATACAACTGCCCACTTTCACAAAATGAAACATAAAATGGATTTTTTTTTTCTGCGGCACCCGGGTGGCTCAGTCGGTTAAGCATACGACTTCAGCTCAGGTCATGATCTCAGTATGTGGGTTTGAGCCCCGCGTTGGGCTCTGTGCTGTCAGCTCAGAGAGGGTCTTCCTCTCAAAAATAAATGTTAATTTTTTTTTTAATTTTTAAAAAGGGATTTTTTTTTCTGAGAAGTTTTGGTAAACTACATACGTAGATCATAAGTTCCTACATGACCAATGAGTAGGGGGTTGTGGTAAATTTGAGTATTCCCAATATTTTTCAAATAAATCCACTGGCACCCCCAATTGTATGAACCTCTGGTTCCCTAAATTAGCACGCATCCAGGCCATTTAGAAAACTTGTTAAAACACAGATACTTGGCCCCAGTTCCAAAATGTGATCCAATAGGTGTAACAATTTCAAATTCCTTTTTTTTAAATGTTTATTTATTTTTGAGAGAGATAAACATAGTGTGAGCAGGGAAGGGGCAGAGAGAGAGGGAGACACAGAATCCAACGCAGGCTCCAGGCTCTGAGCTGTCAGCACAGATCCTGTCGTGGAGCTCGAACTCAAAAGCCTTGAGATCATGACCTGAGCCGAAGTCAGACGCTTAACTGACTGAGCTACCCAGGCACCCCCACAATTTCAATTTTTAACCAGTTCCGAGGTGATCCCATTATTGCTAGTATGAGGACCACGTTTTTAACAGCACAGACACAAAAGATTTCAAATGATGCTTATTATTAACACTTCATACACATGCGCTCCAATATGGGAGACCAACTGTCTTTGAGAGAGCTATTACCATACTCTCCTTCAAAGCCATGTTTCTATCTAACATGACTATTACATCGCATTGGCAGAATTCGAATTGATGTTTAGGTCAGCAGTCTGATTTTCCAAACATATAACTCTTAAACTTACTTATAAACATGTATAAATAAGTGGTTTCCCTACTCCAATTATGATGGCTATGGTTGTAGTGGGTCCCACCATTTCTGTCTTTGGAAATCCTCAGGATCCATTGCAGACCTTACTGCATGGGACTCACCTTTAAAAATATGCTCAAACTATAATAAAAGATCACACGGGATCTAAAATTCACAGAAAGAGACATAACTATTATGATGCAATGATCACGTCTCATTCTTTTAAACTTCCACTTAAGTAAGGAAGAAAGCATGTGTTTTACTAATCAGTATTCTTTTCTTCTGTCTCTAGTTTTAATCACACACACACACACACATACACTCACAAGTTTTGCATGCGGGGAAGATGCTACTTTACTCTTGATGGAGAGGACAGGGTGCTGTGATGAATCTCATGCAGCAGGTGTCTGATGGACTATTATTTAATCTCTGCCTTGGGAAAGAGCAATCAAATGGTAGCTGTTGGTATTTGTTTAATAAAAACTCCAGATGTTGACAATGTTTCCCCATGGCCATTGATATATAATGATTTGCACACAGCTGCTGAAAAACCATCAAGCCCCACTACTTCGTGATTATCACTGGGAATAATTCTTTTTTTTCTTTGTGTGTTTTAGGCACAGCCCTCGTGGTATGACTCACATATTTCTTGAGTGTTAAATTGAGCCAGCTAAATAAGATTTATTCGCATTTTTTCTCTTACACTTCTGCAAAAAGCTCTATCACACGTTAATGGGGGCATTCTGATGTGACAATGGAATGCCATCATTTTTGGCCTCTATTTACCCTGGAAACGCAGCGAGCGGCACATATTTATATGGGGCACCATTTTGGCAAATTGTCGTTGTAAAAAATATATAGACATGTATTCAAACTGTGAACACAGGCTAAGAGAGTATAGCACAAAGATCTTGTTGATTCATCAAAGGGCAATTCAGATTCAGAGGCCCTCAGCATTTGAATTTTTCCTAGAGTTAAAAAAACTACATTTCCTTACTCTTATTTTTTTAAGCAGTCAGCAAATGTCAGAAAAGGGAACATATTAAATTTGTTCCCCTTCCACAGAAATATTTTCAGGACGATTTCTGCATAGCTTCGGGATTGATAGATGGGTGGCTATCCCCCAGAGAGCAAAGACGAGTTCTCTCTGGATTTTGTAAGACACACGAGAGGGAGAGGGGGGTTCTGACGGGAGTGAAAATGGGAAACACAACAAATGCCGTGTACATTTCTTTCTTGTTTTTCCGTTCAGTTACTCACGGGCCGGCTTTCATAACAAGAGGCAGGTAACCCTCCTGAGGCTGTCTAGGGGAACAGAGCCAGCTGAAGAGGTGTGGCAGATGTGCTGTGTGGCAGTACCGGGTCACTGGACGTGGCCCACAGACTGGGTGGGAAGCGGGGTTTCTGGTGGGCCCCATCTTCAAGGGGGCAGAGATTGAATTCTGCGGTCCAGTCTTTGTAGATCATCTCAGATCCACAACAGACCTGGCTTCTCTCTCTATCTCTCTCTCTCTCCTCTGCCTCAGCGCTCCTCGGTGTCAGAAGAGAAATGACCACAGCCACAGAGAGCAATGCTGAACTCATTAACAAAATGCGTGTGTTAAAAATCGCATTAGCAACATTGAGTGATTGTAGAATATTGTGTCGGTCTCCTACCCCTGTTATAACAAATTACCACAAACTTACTGACTTCATACAACACAAATTTATTAGCTCATAGTTCTGGAAGTCGGATGCATGGAATGGGTTTAACCTGGTAGAAATTTCGATGTCACCAGGGCTGATTTCTCTGGGGTCTCTGGAGAAGCTGGCATTTCCTCGCTTCTTCCAGCTTCTGAGATGAAGGGCTCCTCGGCTTCCGGTGCCTCCTCCTTCCTCATACCCAGCAGAGAGCTCCTTCCATTGGCACCTTCCAATGTCTGCCTTGTGCTTCCTTCGCTGTCTCTCACTTTTTCTGACTCATCTTCCTCAATCGTGGGAGGGTCCTTCTGATCACATGGGGCTCTCCTGGGAATTCTTGTCGAAACTCTTTTTTTTTTTTTTTTTTAGTTTATTTATTTATTTTGAGAGAGACAGAGACAGCATGAGTGGGGGAGGGGCAGAGAGAGAGGGAGAGAGACAATCCCAAGCAGGTTCCACATTGCAAGCACAGAGTCTTACACAGGGCTTGAACCCCCTACACAGTGAGATCGTGACCTGAGCCGAGACCAAGAGTTGGAGACTTAAGGCAATGAGCCACTTGGGCATCCTCCCATCGACTCTCTTATCATGAGACTCTTAACTTCATCACATCCGCAAAGTCCCTTTGCCCTGTAACATGCCACGTGCACAGGTCACGAGGGCCATTATGCACGCATGGCGGGGAGGAAGATTCTTCTCTCTACCACCAACACTACAAAGATTGTACACTGTCCTTACAAAGTCCAGATGAGACCATGTCATTCACCCATGCTCTTTATAGTCACTTGAGGGGCACCTGGGTGGCTCAGTCGGTTGAGCGTCCAACTTCGGCTCAGGTCATGATCTCACAGTCCGTGAGTTCGAGCCCCTCGTCAGGCTCTGTGCTGACAGCTCAGAGCCTGGAGCCTGCTTTGGATTCTGTGTCTCCCTCTCTCTCTGCCCCTCTCCCACTCATGCTCTGTCTCTCTCTGTCTCAAAAATAATAAACTTAAAAAAAAATTTTTATAGTCACTTGAGGGCATTGCCAATAAATAAATAAATAAATAAATAAATAAATAAATAAATAAATTTTATTGCTTTGATTTATGAGAAGTTTCAAATTGTTCTTTAAAAAATATTTCTAAATAGTTAAATGCTGCAGAGGCCCAAATAAGATTACAAAGAGCGTATAAGACTTAAGGCAGTTATTTTGGGCTAAAGTCTACTAATTACTACTAATTAACTGATTATAATGTGAAGATTAGAATGTTAATGCATATAATTTAACATAAACTCATTTGTAATAAAGAATTTGCAATGGATCAGGCATGATTGACACTTTGTCCTGAGGGTTCCTTTTACTCGCTAGAGTTTATTTACGAATGTCATTTTTGATGGTAGGGGATGGCAAGTTTGGGAAAGCAAACTAGGAGAGAAAAGAATATAAAGAGAACAAATTATGGGCAGCCATCTGTGTGAGGTCATCACATGATGAGAAGGAGGGGCAAGAGTTTCGGGGTTAAGGTAAGGTACACACATGCATGCGTTGGTTTTCCATAAGTTACTATGTTCAAGACTTGAGCTGTGTAACATACGTGGCATGACCTTTGGGTGAAGTGGTAACAAACAGAGAGAGATATCTGAAGTCATACACAACAAGCTACATCGATCAAGTCTAATTATGGCACGGAGTCACCTACTGGGTGCAATGGAGGAGCCCCAATTGTCCTGTCATCTCATCGGGCACCTATGCGCCTTTGTCTGGGTGCTCACTAAGCCTGCCCACAAGGCAAGTCCTTCAGTGCACTCACCAAGATCCTCAGGGTGCTATTCAGAAAATCCTTCCAAACATGACAACTCCAAGCTCTCTCTTTTGTTCTTATGGCGTGGCATATAGCTCTGTGACTCTCCTAAATGTCAGGGAGTGTTTGAAAGATAGGAGTATATGGATATGAAAATATGCAACCCTTTATTAAAAAAGAGGCAACAAAGAAACCGCTTTTAGTGTCGTGCCTTAAGAAGTAGAATGCACCGCCCACATTCCCATCCATTGAAAAACCCTCTTGGGAGTCCATATTCTTCTTCATGCTCTGCGTGTCTCTTTTCTCTCCTTAACTCACCTTCCATTCAGTCCTCAAGTCATAAACAATAGCTTTGAAACAATTGTGTCAAAAGCCAAAAATGCCTTGGTTGCTTAAACCAATGGACTGGAAGTGGGTTATTTCACTGCAACTGTGAACTCAGCAACTATGAACATACTTGATCCATCTTCTCTCTGTCAAATATTTTCCTTGTGGTTTGTGACCCACACTTTCTGGGATTTTCTACTGACACTTTAGCTGGTTTTATCAATTCCCTTCAACAGTCTGCCATCTTCTACCCAATCCCTTCCCTGTCCCAGTGCACGAAACTCCTCCCTCAAAAGTCCGTTTCCTTCGCTTTCATAGTTTCCAATACCAACAATGTACTGTTGATGGCCACGTGCCCCTCTCTCATAAACCTCTCTTGTCATCTCATACAATGCAACTGTATAATTAAAATCCTACTCACATGGCTCAAAATTATTTTAAATTCAACGTATTCTAAACTGATAGATTTTTTTCCCCAAGCTTGCTTCTCCAGTGTCTCCTCTCTTAGCTAGACAGTAAGCCTGCACTCACACATCCAACCGACCTCCAAGCCCTGCTGATTCTATCCTGAAATGTTTTCCAACTTCTCTATCTTCTTGCTCCTGTCACTTCCTTCCGCCACGTGAGTGAAAGCCCCTATCAGCTCCATTGCACACCGCCTTCCAGTTATTCTGCCCTCTATCACCTGTCTGGAGACCTCTTCGCCACTCAGAACCAGCATGATCGGTTAAAGAATCCAATATGGTCTACGAGGCACCTGATGGTTGGGCTCTGCCTAAAACTCCAGAATTTGCAAATGACTTTTCCTCTACCTTCAAGACACTACTCTGACCCCCCAGTCTCATCCATGACCCTCCAGCCAGACTGACTTCGTTTCTAGTTCTGCAATACCATCTCAGGCATTTGCACCTCCTCTTTTTTCCCAGGAGCAATCTGTTGGCCTACAACTTTTCCAAGTACATCTTTCTGGTCTTGCAGACTGTGCGTGGCATGTTCTTACACTCATATGGTACCCTCACGTGTACACATCTCAGTGTAGACTGCATGTTTATTTCATAGACTGTGACCCAGTCCATTTTTCCACTGCCCCATCCAAGCACCAACATTCTTCTTGCTTACAGCTGACTTCATAAAAAAATATATTCAAAACATGAATATCTTGACAGAAGTAAATGAATGAGAATTCCCTGTTGATAGAAGTTGGGGATCTCAGTTGCAGGGAGAACCGGGTGAAGATTCCAAGCTACATGGGTCATTGCAAATGTTCTTGTCGTATTGAAAATCCAAGATTGTGCCTCCTGATGACCTTATGAAATAAATCATTGGAAAATAATGCAAACGATTTATAGGAATCCTTTCAAAATCTATGAAATAACACATGGATAAGACCAAAATTAAAAGGCCAAAACACAAATCCTAGCACGAAAAAATTAGAAGGAGAAAAAAATAAACCAAAATGAAGAAAATCAGTCCTTAATAAAGAAGAGAAAACATAGCCCAAAACAGACAAATGAAAACATAATTCCCCGGAGCATGAAGGGTGGGACAAGGCCACCAACGGTAAAGACCGAAGGCTGAGGGAAAGTGCAAACTGCTAGCCTCTTACACTTCAACCCACATCTGGCAATCCAAACTCTGGCCCCCAGCCGTCCTTTCTGGGCTCACCTGTAAACATGGCTGCAGTCATCTATTGCAAAGATTTCGTACCATTTTGCACAGAGTGAGTTCTTAGTGAACATTGATTCATTGAACAAATCGAAGCTTGAGTCTGTACTTGGGCCAAACTACTCCAATAACTCATATTTGTAGACAATTCTAACCTCCAGTCATTGACTTAAAAACAAAGGGGAGTATGAATGTCTTTCTTTCTCCCTTTATATAGTTAGGTAGAGAGATAGATAGACAGATAATAGATGATAGATAGATAGATAGATAGATAAATATAAAGAGAGACACAGTGGAAGAGGTAGAAGTAGAAAGAAAGATAGATTACCACGAGGAAAGATACTGACAAACAAAATAGTTGAAATACAGAAAATAACATCAGTAATTCAGATGTCGTCGATATCAATTTTCTCAGGAAACATACCTGGAAAGAGAGAGGAGTGGGGAAACCTAATCTCAGTCTCTACAAGCAAAATAATACTTAAACCATGCATTCATTCATTCGAAAATATTTCTACTCTTCTACCCAGTACGTATGTGGCAAACATTGAAAATATATGAGAAAGAGACTATTAACATTCTTACTTTCTCAGTGCCCGTATTCTCTCACAAAAGACTTCCCTGAATCAGTATTTGACAAACAAGATAACTATACTTATCAGAGAAGTGTATGATGCCATAATGTGGATTCAAGGTGATTTAAGGATCTATTTTGCCTCACTGAGAAGCAAATTTCATCTGAAGCCTGAAGCAGGGTGCAGTTGGTCCAGGCAGGATTAGGTGGACACTCGAAGTGTCTCAAACAGAAGTACCTATGGGAGTTTTTCTAGAACTTTAACGCGTGTTAGAAACACCAGGTGGGCTTGTGAAAGCACAGATAGCTGACCCCACCCCCAGAATTTCTGAGTCAGTAGCTCAGGGATAGAGCTCCAAAATTTGCATCTCGAACTCTCTAACAATTCCCAGGTGATGTTCTCTCTGCTGGCCCAGGCGTCTACTTCGAAAACCATTTTCTTATGTTTTGAGATGACAAGACATTTACCAAATGATGGAAAACAATCCCACAGTCTTAAAAGGAGAAAGAAAATCGGAAACAAGCTCAAGGTATAGTTGAAAGGTAAGACTGAGACCACCCAGGGAGTATCTCTTAAGCTACTGTTAAAAGACTGATTTGTAGACAAGGGAAGCCATTAGAGATTTAATCGGGGGGGGGGGACAATTTAATTTTGTTTTATTTCAATAATTCTGGCTGCATTTTGAGAGCTGTTTGTGGAAAAGAGTGAGTAGGTAGGGAAACTAGCGAAGAGGGGGAAGGCGTGTCCCCGGCAGGTGCAATAGAAGGGTAAGCGCACAGGTGAGCTGTGAATACCAGCAAGCCAACTTCGATGACCTCATTCATGGTGCTTAAGGGAATTAAAAAGGCATCGAAAATCAGAAAGGGCCTGATAGATTCCTTGAAATTGAAAACAAACAAAACCTAAAAAGCTGAGCTGATTGGAGGTTTTGATGAGACCAAATATAACTTAATTGGGTTAAATAGAAGTAATTGATTCGTAATTTCATGGATCTTTAGGGTAGGGATAAATAGAAGACAGGGAGACTTCTGATTCCAATAAAATAAAGAACAAGGCTTGCATGCAACTCTTTCTACAAATTACTTAAGAATCGGGATTAAGGATGGCTTTTTAAAATATACTATCTAGCTCCACAATAGTAAACAATATACACAAGGCATATACAGAATGGGTTCCCCCGGGGTCAACTAGTTCCTAAAATGTCAAGGAGACTCTTGAGAATGGAGATCGGTCTCTCTGCCCCATATATTGGAAGGGACTGAAGCCAATGAAGCAAAGCCCTGATCTTTGTAGTGTACAATTTCAGTGAGAAGCCCATCAGCTCGCCAAAAACCGAGATGGGGAGATGATATGGCTGGGAGACTTTTTATCTTGATTTGGGGGTTGAGGATAAGGGTATTTTCCTAAAGAAATTAAAACCTCATGCAGGCCTCTTGCATCGTATTTGTTTGATTCTTCATTACAGGTAAGCTGCATAAATGTCCAAGCCAAACTATGAATCTAAAAATTGGTCCTAGCACAAGCGGGGGGTACACACTCAAGACCAACTTGGAAAATACTTCAAAGATAGGTGCTCCTAGTAGAAATAAGTAAATAAATGATTCAAGAAATCATAACTAACAGGAAGAAATTTTCCACCAGGTGGAAAGGAGCAGATACAAAAACGAGGAGGCTTATCACGCAAACTTGAGGTACTGGAAAAAATAAAAGTGTAATAAAATCAGTACATTCAAAAAGAAGGCATGAGACTAAAACACAGTTTTAAAAGATGCAAAAAGGAAAGACAGTGAAGCAGACTTGAAATAGGATCAAAATTAAGTTTTGGAAACAATAATATGATTTTTCAAAATAAATTTTTAATGTGTGGCTAAAACAGTAGATTTGATATGTTAAAGAGAAAATTAGCAAATTCAGGGATATACTTGAGAATATTACCCAGTACGTTAAAACCCAGTAAAGCAATAGACAATTGGAAATTGTATTTAAAAGATGAGGAGAGTATTTAATGAGACAGAGACATATATGAATACTTTAAGCTCCAAGAGGATAAAACAAAAATCAACAGGAGAAAGGCAATATCAAAAGAATGAAAGAACTTACCAAAAGACAGAAATCTTAATATTGGAAAAATGCAATCAATTTCATTCAGAAATAAAATAAAACATGCCTAAAGACATCATGAAGCATTGGGACACTAAAGACAAAGGAAAGGAATTCTTGGAAGACATTGGAGTGTCTTTGCTTTTAACCACTGGGTTGTAGGCCACGTAAAAGTCAACTTCACAGATTAAATTTAAAAATATCTTTAATTATGTATGAACTACAGAAACTAGGTGAAACAAGCTGGTGTAGATAGAGAGTAAATTATAGAAAAATCTCAAATAAAAATGAAAGAAAGCTGGAATAACAATATTAATTTCATGCAAAGTAGACCTTAATAAACATAATTAGGGACAAAACACATTATCACAGAATGATAAAAAGAATAAGAATAACCAATATTCCTGAGACTTAATATCCTATACCTGTGAGAATCTGATAACAATATACAATACAAATTTGACAAAATTACCAAAAATCAATCAATGTAAAAAGTAAGTAGAAATTTTATTTATTTATAACAAAACTTTCTCAAGAAATCATGACATGCAATAGATCCAAAAGAAAATAGAGTAAAATCACAAATAACAAGATTGGTGCAAGAAAGAGTGAGAGAGCGAGAGAGAGAGAGATGCATCTCAAATAAGACAATATTTATGACTCTGAAATACCTGTAACTTTGAAGTCTACCAAGAATATTTCCAATTACCAATATAGGACCCAGAAAAAGTCTTAACAAATACAAAGATAGCTATACCTACATGTACCTACATTACCTACATATAAATTGGGGATTCATATTTTAAAACATCCCCAAAGCTTCATACTATGGAAAATAAAATTCGTATGCATTTAAATAATTCTTGGTTTAGGTGCACCTGGGTGTCTCAGTCAGTTAAGCAACCAACTTTAGCTCAGGTCATGATCTCACAGCTTGTGAATTCTAGCCCCGCATCGGGGTCTGTGCTGATAGCTCAGAGGCCGGAGCCTGCTTCGGATTCTGTCTCCCTCTCTCTCTGCCACCCCCCCCCAACCCCTGTCCATGCTCTGTCTCTTTCTCTCTCTGTCAAAAATAAACAACCACTAAAAAAATAATAGAAGGTTGAGAATTGCATGATGAATATTTAATTCAGAGAGTTAGAAAAAGAATAAAAGTGTAAGTGCAAGAAATACTGTAGTAAGTCCATCATCAGCACAACATTTAGGGATTAATGAAAAGAAAACAGAATCCACAGAAAATATTTCTTTAAATCTGATGTTTTAGGAAGACAAATTCCATGGCTGAAACTCTGGTATGATGGATAAAAAGAAAATACTCACACACACAAATCGGGAATCAAAGTAATGCAGGATAACGGATTCGATTGCCTTAAAAACAAAATGAATATATAGATAACTTTCCAACATATATAAAATAGACATTTTTTAAAAAGGAAATAGTATTAAAACTCACTCGAAATGAAATATAAAACTTAACGAGCCGTTTGTGAAATTAAAGCTATAGAGGCTGTAATTAACATTTACCCCCTCCCCACCCACCTCCCACGTGCAAAATAACACCAGGGCCAGACGATTTTATAACCAAGTGCTATAAAACCTTTTTAAAAGAACGTGTAATCCCCGAGTTATATAAACTGTTCCAGAGGACCGAAAAATGAGAGTTTCCAAACGTGACTGACGAAGCTGCTACGGCTCTGATAGCAAAACCAGGCAGGCTAGATGGGGAAAGACACATCATAGGCCAATCACAAGTAAGAAAATCAGTACAAAATGCTTATATCAGCATCCCAGCACTCTCCCTAAAACTATGAAAGCAAATGATATGCCATCGATGAGCCAGACTTATCGAAGAATAGCCAGAGTGGTAACATTCACATCAGATAAAATATACATGAAATTCTTCATATCATATTAACAGATAAGAAGGGAAAGTTAATATAATCATTTCTATAGATGCTAAAATGATTCAGCCAACTGCCCATAAAGAAAACTAAAACAACGTACCCTGGAAAATAAGGATAGGAGATAGCTTCCTTTATTTGTCCAAAGCGAACTATAAAAAACTCTATCCAAAATAATATCTAATGGTGAAATTTTAGAAGCAGTTCTGGCAGTCCTGGAATAGACAACGATCAACACTATTACTACTTATACATAACACTACATTTGAAAGAGAGTGGAACAAAATATAAGTAAGTAAATGAATAAACATATGGAAAGAAGAAATAAAACTGTCACAAAACTATCATTCATGTGAGAATATGAGATTCAACAAACAACAGTGTTCCTATAACTAAGAAACATGCAAATATGTCAGTAAAATGGAATACCATCAATCTCTGTTCCATTCCTGAGGGGGACAATTCTTACAAATAGATGTTAGTTTTCAATACGTACAATTACAAGAATTTGTCAGAGGACTTACATGGTAGACATGGTTCTTGTAGACAGAAATATATTATTCGAAGCATTTCTTTTCTCAAATCATGCTAATTATTCCATGAAATTTTAAGGAAGACTTCAAGTTCCTGTCCGGTAAGCTTAAGAAAATGGATCTAAGCTTCTTACGGAGGAAGAAAGCCCAAGGATGACCAATACAGATTTGAAGAACTAGTATTTCTCCACTATTTCGTTAAACTCATTATGCAAACAAAGTACGCCTTCTGAAAAAATAGCCAGGAAACCTAGCAACACGTGCAAACTGATACACATTCAAATAACCAGTGAAATTGCAAGTGAGCACAGTCAGTAAAAGGTGTTGGACATAATATTTATCCATATTAAAAAAATATATACCCAACCGAAGAGTCTAAACAAAATGTAATCTACTAGGTTTAAAGATAGAAATGCAAAAGTAAAAACAATAGAATTCTAGAAAGATTTTTAATTTTTATTTAGATTTTAGTTGCCAGACAGTGCAATATTGGTTTCAGGAGTAGAATTCAGATTCATCTCTACATATAACACCCAGTGCTCAACCTAACAAGTGCCCTCCTTAGACCCGTCAGTCACCCAACTAGCCCATCCCCCACCCACTTCCCTCCGTCAACCCTGTTTGTTCTCTATGGTTAAGAGTCTCTTGTGGTTTGTTTCTCTCTCTCCTCTTCCCCCCGCACTTCCCATATGTTCATCTGTTTTGTTTCTTAAATTCCAATATGAGTGAAATCATATGGTACTTGTCTTTCTCTGATTGACTTATTCTGCTTAGCATAAAACACGTTAGCTCCATCCATGCCATTGCAAATAGCAAGATTTCATTCTTTTGGGGACTTAAAAATAATATTTTAGATAGAATCACCAATGGGGAGTAGGGGAAATAAAGAAAATGCTAGATAATCTTCTACGTGAAAATAAACAAGCGCACTAAATTAAAAGACCTTCCACAAGTGTGAGATGATATTCCCAAGACATTTAGCTGAAAAGGAGTAGGACCCTGACTATATAAATAGTTAACCACTGTGCCGAAGGAAAAGAAAGTCATAGAAATGGTCGAAGGATATGAACAAGAAATTCTTAGATTTAAAAGCTTAAAAAGAAAAGGATATGCAAGTTTATTATTCACACAAGTAAACGGAGAAATGTATGCTAATATATCTCATAACTATCAAGTTGGTTTAGTCTGCACAGATCTGAAAACTCAAAGTATTGGCGACACTTAGGAACTCCTACTCCCTGACACCCCCCACCCCGTGTGCACAAGTACTTTTTCCCTCCCATGCTTAATGTATCATTGTTTGCGGTAGGACTATAGCAACGACTTCTCTAACATTATGGAAATAATTAAATGTGTTGGAACAGTGGAATGATAATCAGTTGTATAAACACATTGCCTAAATATACAGGCCATACTCTTTCAAATGAACAAGATAAAATATTCCTACAATAATGATGCGTGTAAATTAAAAAAAAAAAAACAACTAGAAACAATGCTACCTATTATTTCTCTATTTCTCCATCATCCTATCTATCTCTTATCCATAGAAAGACCTATATGGAGACATAGCCATGGTTATGTAAAAAGTATAAAATAATCCGGGACTGTGATATAAAAGAAGAGCTATTTCACTGAGCTGAGAAGGAAGAAGAGTCTTGTTTTCTTGTGTGTGTTTTGTTTTGTTTTTAGAGAGAGAGAGAGAGAGAGGACAAGTGGGGGAGAGAGTCAGAGGGGCAGAGAGAGAGAGAGAATCTCAGTCATGTTCCATGCCCAGTGTAGATCATCAGATCCTGGGATCATGACTTGAGCCAAAATCAAGATTTGGATCCTCGACGGACTAAGCCCCCCAGACACCCCAGAGGAGTCTTGCTTTAGCGAGGATTAACAGCTGCATTCAAAGAAAAGAGGGAGACTGAAAATAACAATGACAAAATATTAACTAACATGTCCTTGCCACTAGTGTCTCCGCTTTTCAATATATTTGACAAATTTTATAGTTTAAAAAATTAATCAAGAGTGAAAAAGCCAAGAATACGTATTTTGTTTTGTTTTGTTTAATATTTATTTATTTATTGAGAGAGAGACGGAGACAGAGAGTGAGTGGGAGAGGGTCATAGAGAGAGGGAGACAGAATCTGAAGCCGGCTTCAGGCTCTGAGCTGTCAGCACAGAGCCTGACGAGGGGCTCCAACTCACAGACTACAAGACCATGACCTGAGCCGAAATTGGACGCTTAACAGATTGAGCCATCCCGGGGCCCTAAGAATGCATATTTTGCAAGCATACCAAATTACTGATACCTTCTTATACTTCTGTGAGCCCAGTATTCTACATAATTCCTTACCAAGAGTAGATGTTTGATAAAAGTTAGCTGCACTCAGGACACCATGCAACAGAAGGGGAGTACCCAAGGCTTCTGGAAACAAACTGGATACATTACTGCTACAATTCCTTAGCCCCATTACTAGGGTAGGATTGACACACCAACTGCAAAACATCCCTTATTTCCTGAGTGCCTGCCATCAGCTAATGCTGCGCAGCCAGTGTAGAAACCAATTCTCTACTTAGAAATTAATTTCTGAAAATATGCCCTATAAGTAAGGATGTGTAAAGCACCAGGTGCCTCTGAGAGCATCAACAAGTCTTCCCAAGGAGTCTAGAGCCTTGTTCTATCAGCGTGGTCCCTAGAGGGGGAACACCAGCCTCCCCTTGGAGCTGATTAGAAGTGAGGAATCACAGGCACCTTGCCAGGTAAACAAAATCAGAGAATATATTTCAACAAGATCTCCAAGTGGTTTATACATGCATTCAGATTTAAAGGGCACTGCTATAAAAATATATTATTGGGATAAATCCAGTTGTTTCTCTGAAGAAACAGGTAATAAGCATCTAATTATTAAAGCATATCGATTGTTTTGTCCATTTTCTAAGAAGACAAGTATAGAGAAAAGCAACAGACCTTTATAAAAACCCCTTCCCTAAAGGTCACTGGTGTCTGATTTTACTGAACACAGAAAATTCAAATGAACTTGAATCTTTCAACCTTCTTGTTTTATACCCAATTTAAATCAGAAGATGTCAAGTAAATTATCCAAGGCTATACATGCAGTTAGAGAACATTTTTTTCTGTCAAACGAATCAACAGAAAGTATCCAACTCTTTCAGAAAGACAAAGGACCCACGCATTGGGCTCTGCGGACAGATCTCGGTCCACATTCTGATTCGGCTCCTGGTTTGGACACACAAATCTTTCTGGCCCAAGGAAAACTTAGGAAGCATCCATCAGCCTTAGCTCCTAATCTGGAAATGGAAAACACTACTCACATTTCTGGCGTCTGTTAGACAAATGAGGGCATGGAAGAGAGGGATTTTACTAATGCAAACTCCATTATTGTCTGTCGGCTTCTTCCTGACACCTTGGTTGAAGCAGGGATACTAGAGCGTTCGTAGTTGGGTGATTCCCTTCCCAGGTAGGATAAGCCATTTCATGGTGCTGCTTTTCAAATCTTACCTTCCTTTCCCGAGTAAGATTTCCTGCCAACGATAGTTGATTGTGACTATTTTCTCTTTACTTCAACTTTGTACAAAATTTAATACTACAACTTATTTTACTCTTTGCTCTTCAGCTGTCTATGATGCGTCAATTCTACAGGATCTTTCCTCCGATTTCTATCATGCAAGCTTCATTGTGAACGAAAGAACAGAAGTTTGTCTGCGAAAAATGCATCCTATTCAGAGAGCTTAAAACATTGAGCCTTGAGTTCTGATGAAAATTTTAGAGAACTGAAACATTTAATCCACATGCCTGGAAACAGGGATCATCAAATTCTTGCCCTACCCATTAAATTGAGGTTCTGAAATTAAGGAGGGTCACCAGACAAATAACGGGAATTTCACCTTGATCAGCCCTCAGCTGCACCAGAAGTCACTGGAGCCATGAACATGGAAGAATGTTTACATGAAAACCTGGATGAATTGCTGGAGTCAGGGTATGGGCTGGCATGAGACTGAGAAAATCCTGGAGGTTGATGATTTAGAGGAGGGTCCTCACTCCCCTGAGATTTATCTCTGGAATCTTACTGGTTTCTCATGGAGAAGAGTCCAGGGAGAGAGAAAAAACAAAAACCCTTAATATTCTAGCCAGGGTTGTGGGTATGAGGAGAGAGGGAAGGAGAAGGTGAAGGACAGGAGATAAGTCTGAAATAAGTCCAAGGAATTATCCTACCTGAGGAAGAGAACTACCCAACTACCGAACAAGCTAGTGTTCCTGCCTCAACCCAGGTGTCAGGAAGAAGGTGACAACAGTGAAGTTCACAGACGAGGCTCACAGGAGCACCACGAGTGACCTTTAATCGTAAGATTACAAAATATTTCTCCCACCTGCTACACTTTACCATCTTCTCAATGGTAAACTGCATTACAGCTAATGCAATGAGACAAAAGAAAATCGTTTCCAACTGAAAATGAAGAAATTAAAATGTCTCGTTTTGTACGTGCTGCGGTATTCCATATAGAAAATATAAGAAAAAAAGCAAATGAAAACAGCAGCAACTGATAACTGATGACAGTAAGATCATGAGATGTGAGGTCAATATATAGAAGTCAATTGTTGATCTATATATCAGCAATGGAAAACAGTAATTTAAAATTAAAAACCCAAGGTTCTTTACAATAGCATCAAAAATGAAATATCCAACCACAAATCTAATGAAATACAATGCTATATATTCAGAAACCCTGATGAAAGAAAACAAAGAAGATCTAAATATATGGAGAGATATTTCAAGTTTGAGGTTTGGAAAATTCAATTTTACAACATTAATTCTTCCCTGATTGACAGATAGAGACATTACCATTTCAAACAAAATCCTAGCAAACTACTTTGTAGATGTTCGTCCATTTAAATGGGAAGGCAAAAGACCTAAAATAGCCAAGGCAGTATTGAATGAGAATAAAACTGGAGGATGGGCACTGCCTAACCTCAGGACTTACTGTAAAAGGACAGTAATCAAGACAAACTAGCACCGGAAAAGCATGTACAAATATGTCAATGGAACTCTGTAGAGGCCCTGGAATAGACTTCGAAAATATAATCAACGGATCTTCGTGCAAAAGAAATGTACTAAAGGAGGGATAATCTGTTCTTCAAATGGTGCTGGAATCATCGGATGGACGTGTGTAAAAACGGAAGCAAAGACAAGTAGACACAGATTTTATAGCTACACAAAATTTAACTCAAAAGGGATCATAGATAGATAGATAGATAGACAAATACTGATAGATATATACATACATATACATAACACAACTGCAGAACTTCTAGAAGAAAACATTGGAGAAAATCTGGGAGACATTGGGTTTGATGAGGAGTATTTAGATACAACACCAAAAGCATAACCTATGAAAAAAAAAACCTAAGTTGTACTAATTTATAATTAAAAACATATGTCAAAAGATGCTCTTAAAACAATACTAAGTCAAGTCACAGGCTAGGAGACCGTATTTTCAAACCACATATTTGATAAAGGACTTGTATTTCAAATATACGAATAAAAAAATTAAAAAAAAGAAAGCTTAACTAGAAAATGGGCAATGGTTTTGAACAGATGTCTCACCAAAGAAGACGCACAGATTGTTCAAGAAGCGCACGAAAGATGTTTGACCTTATTTGCCTTCAAGGAATTGCACATTGAAACCATAATGAGATACCACTATATACCTACTAAGAAGACCTAAAGTCCAAAAAACTGACAACACCAAAATGCTACTGAGGATGTAGAGCAACAGGAACTCTCATTCTTGGCAGATGGGAATACAAAATAGTGTAGCCACTTTGGAAGACAGTTTGTTAATTTCTCACAGTTAAGCCTCATCTTACAGTACAATGCAACAATTGTGTTCCAAAGTAGTTCCCCAACTAAATTCAAATATTATATCTGCAAAAACCTACACATGAGTATTTGCAGCAGCTTTATTCACATTGCCCAAATATATAACCAAGACAGCTTTAATACGTGAACTGATAGACAGGTTATATAATGAAGTATTATTCAGTGATGAAAAGAAATGAACTTTCAAACAACAAAAAGACATAGCGCAGGGACCCCTGAGTGGTTAAGTTGGTTAAGCCTCCAACTCTTGGTTTCGGCTCAGGTCATGATCTCATGGTTTGTGGGTCCGAGCCCCACACTGGGCTCTGTGCTGACAATGCAGAACTTTCTTGGGATTCTCTCTCTCTCCCTCTCCCTCTGCCCTTCCCCCATTTGCACTTGCTTTCTTTCTCTCAAAATACATAACTAAACTTAAAAAAAAAAAAGACATAGAGGAAAGTTAAATGGATATTGTTAAGTTTAAAAGCCAGTATGAAAAAGCTGCATATTATGTGATTCCAGTTACATCATGGAAAACATAAAACTATAGAGGCAGTAAGATGATTGGTGGGTGCCAGAGTGGGGCAAGGGGATGAAGAAGCAAAGTACGGGGGATTTTTTAAGGTATTAAAACTTTTAATATAAAACTGTAATGATGGACACATGGCATTATGCATTTGTCAAACTCGGCAGCACAAATAGAGAATGTGGATGCATGCAAATTTATTTTGAATTAAAAAAAATGACTGAGGATGCCCCAGAGTCTCAGGAAGGAATGCAGACTGTGGCAAAAAATTCATCTGTATTATAAATACGTGAAAAGCCCCCTAAAGGAAGTAGGAGGAAGGGACTACTGACCGGTGTAACTTTTCAGATGAGTAGCAGCTGTAAGACTGAAGGTTGAAGGGTTGCCAGTAAGCATTGTGCTCTGTTGGATGAAGTTGGTGCCATTAGGATAGGGCTTAACAATCCTGGTACCACTACGGCGTGCCCTGAAATTGAACAATGAAGTAAAGAAATGAATGAGCGGTGGATGACTAAGAATATGCGGACAAGCAAGAGGGGGTGAGGGTCTAGAATTATCCATATGGTTTACTGGAGAAGTCAATATTAACTCGTGGTTTGTTAAATATCAACGCAGATGGTTCCGTGCACACATATGTATAGACACGTGAACATGCCTGGGTTAGTCTGTGAACTGAGAGTGCTGGAAAGCCATGATCTCCTCGCAGCAAGGAGTCCATCCGATCTTGGGTTCTAATGTCATTTTCCAGTAACAAGTTCCAGGACTACTTGAGGAAAGGACTGATTCTGGGACTGGGGCGAAAGAATAAGCAAGATGAGCCTGGAGCATTATGTGAGGGCAGAAATTGAGGAAGTACTTAAAAAACATCCCATTGAAGAGGCATGTCTTTTTTTTTCCCCCAGATATTTTGCTTCTGTCGAGCCAGGCACAGAGCTAGCTTCTTGCATTGATTTTCTCTTTTAATCGCAATGATTAGCTATTTCCAGGTCTGCAAATTAGATAGTTTACCTGGATAATTATAAGGCACGTCATAGTTCAAATAAGTTACGGAGCTAGGAACCAAACAAACCTCTGTAGAACTCCCAACTTCCCTTTTTTGAAAATAAACCCTGAGGCCCCTATACTAGAAATATCCCATTCAGAATCATTAAGATATGTCTGGGATAGGGGCGCCCGGAGGGCTCAGTTGATTGAGTGTCCAGCTTCGGCTCAGGTCATGATCTTGTGGTCTGTGAGTCCGAGCCCTGCGTCGGGCTCTGTGCTGACAGCTCGGAGCCTGGAGCCTGCTTCTTCAGATTCTGTGTCTCCCTCTCTCTCTGCCCCTCCCCTGCTCATGCTCTGTGTCTACATCTCTCAAAAATAAATAAACATTAAAAAAATAAAAAAAAAAAAAGATGTGTCTGGGATAGTAGCAAAACCAAGGGTCATTTGTATCCTCAGGAAGTGTAATAAACTTTTTAAAGCTAAAGTGAAATTTTACTGTGACTCTGAGTTAAGGTATATTATTATTTGGGGGACAGATTCCACATTTGCGGCAACTCAAAACTGCCTTTTAGTGAAATTCATCATGTAATAAATTATGTCATTGTACTGAGGTAGCAAACCAGTAGCTGTTAGTTCCTAATAAAGACACGTCACCAACAACGGAAGAATCTGATTCACTCATCCTGAGAGGCAATTGTCTCTAATTCTGTACAGGGTTTGATACTAAAGATAGCATTGACAACAATTAATAGCGGCCATGATCTCTGTAATCCATGAACTGTGCCCACTGATGCTTCCTCATAGAGCATCAAGCAATTTTATTCAGAAGTGGGTACTTGCTCATGCAAATTAATGGTAATTACAAAATAAATCATAACACCATCCAAAACAGAGCCCATACCCTTCAAATCTATTCTAATACATGATCAATCATTAGTTGATGATTTTCAAAGTATTACAAAGGACTTTTTGACATAAAGCTTTCCTTAACTATTTAAAATACTGTAGATTTATTTATTCCCAAATTTCTTAAAGATCGTTGATATGGAACAGTGGAAATAAGCATGAGACTATCTTCGGCACAATTGTCGTATCAATAGGGACAGCTGTTCTTCTCTGGATTTATGCCACCTATACAATTTTAATTGTCTTTAAAAATAGTTTTAAGCGTTGATGCTAGAAGCAAAACCAAAGTTGGCAGTGGGTGTGTTATGCAGATTTACTTGAGTGCTTTAGACACTGCCTGTCAACAACTATTATACCTTTTCCACTTGGAAAATTATCTTCCTGATAATCATGTAAAGAAAATAATCTATCAATATTTAATTCTTCTACCTTGAAACATGATTTAGCTGCCTTCACTTGAATTTCATTTTCAAAAACATAGAATTAATGGTTAATTGGTATGAAACACTTATTAACTAATCAGAATTCCAAAAAGGAATTTGGTAGTACTCCTGTTCCCACATTGGGTCAGTGATCTAATTATATAAGAGGCTATCGGGTTTTTTTTTCTCTTATTTTTATTTTGGATTCTAATATTATTGAGCTTTTTATGCATAGTGATATGCCATATGATTTTTTTTCTCTTTCTCTGTAGTGCAAGAGAACAAAACAAACACAAATAGTCAAGTGCAGATCTAGATAACGTTAGGTACAATGAACCTAATTTTGGGGTAATTTAAATGTTCTCATTATCATCACCATTACTCTTTTAAGTCATTTTTGTGAGTGTTTCCTATATTTAAAGAATCCTCTTCCTCAGCCTGTTGCTTTTCTTTTTTTCCTTTTTCTTTCTTTCTTTCTTTCTTTCTTTCTTTCTTTCTTTCTTTCTTTCTTTCTTTTTTTTTTTTTTTTTTAATATAAGCATTTTCTTTTCCATAGACTTTGAGTTTGGGTTTTGTGTGAATGTGCCCAGTTGTTAAAAGGGAATTGTCTTTGGCCGTCAATCCATAATGCTTGGAATGTTTCCAGATGGCCACACTGATTTTAACTGTTCTGCTACACAATGTAGATTGTTTTAATGTTGGGCCGGGCTGTCACTGGGACACTTCCAGAGATAAAATAACTTTAAACCATTTGGCCTTTCTTATCTTTCGTTTCTCATTATTTTAAATCTCCACCACAGCACTCACGGGAGCACCCTACAGTTTAGAAAAAAAGAAAGAGAGAAAAATACACATACAAATACCTTATAGACTCATATTTCTCAGCAAGATTCTCTTTCCAAGAAATGTTATCTTTTTGATAAGTGTCCTTTTGTGTTTCTGAAAAAGTTTGAAATTTGATAAGAGTGAAAAGGAGCTGTTATGTGTATCTTTAAAGCAAATAGTAAGTGAGCTATAATTTTTTTCTCAAGTTGACCTACCAATGTGAGGCCTAAAAATTAGAGGTGGGACACAAATTAAAATTCTTATAAACCTTTATCTTCTATTTGAAAAGTAAGCAGACAAAAAATAATTTAAAAAAATTTAAAAACTAAGCAGACAAAATTTTTAAAAAGGTTGTACATCCAGGAGAAATGCCTTTTTTCAATGGACACCTAAGTGTTCTTTACTTTGTGCCTACATTAAGTTCATAATCTACTTACACAAGCGCTCAGATAACTATTCCTTCTTATAATTTTTCTGGTAAGTGTCTAGGTCAAATTATGAAAAGTAAAACCCTTGGAAAGAAAGAATCTATATATTAAGTTTGTAAGTAATCTGAACTTATAAAAACAGCATGGCCTCCCCAGTGTTCTGGCCTTACACAATTTTCAGCCCCTTGATTCTTTTGTTCACATCTCTGTTTTAGTTAACTGCTAGACTGTTAAGAATTCTTAAGAAGTAAACTATGCATTATTGACAAACGTAATCCCCACACGATCCAGAACCATTCCTCAGTCCTAAGGAAAATGGAGGCATTCAATATTTTAAAAAAATAATTTATCTCTGGAACCAAATGATGAAGAAAATGTACAAATGTAGACTTCTTGGTATTTCTATACAAAATACCAAGTCCTCACACAAAATGGCGCTAGCATTGCAAACAGAGGACAATTTAGATGGATATCAGAACACGATAGTCAAATTGGAGACCAGAATTCAATGCGTCTCACCAAAATATACCTTAAAAACATTTGTACCAATTGTGTTGTAGTAGAGGACATCTCCTTCTTTCATGTTTCTGTAGAAGATAAGGCAAAAACAGTTTAATGTGTGAAAGAAATATTTGAAGGAACCGGGCCATCAAAAACATCAAGCTACCAAAGTTTCAAGTTTCTCAAAACCAATAGAGAGTAACATCTTATAAATCGAAAACTAATTATAAAAAGAAAATTCCAAAATATAACAGTAGATCTACTTGTTATTTATTTGGAATTTCTCCTTTGATTTAGATATGAGTGTCTTTTGTAGATCAGATTAAGCATTACAAGATTAATAGCACACTTACACATGTACTTGCACATTTTTTCAAGCTAGGTCTTTTGGAGACCCAGTCCTAAAGTCTCACCTGTAAATTGACTATAACCGATTCCAGTTACATAAACACTTAATAAATGCAGACCCAAAGAACTTTCCCTGTTGATTCCTTTATCATTTGTTCTCCCTCTCCACAAACTTCCAAGAGTTTTGGGTTCTCCTGTTATCCAGCAACCACAAGCCTAGTCCCAAATTCATATCCTTAACATTATATTACATTCCCTTTTTCACCTAACTCCTAACAACTTTTCT
The DNA here is from genome assembly GCA_004024585.1 of Paradoxurus hermaphroditus. Lineage (NCBI taxonomy): Eukaryota > Metazoa > Chordata > Mammalia > Carnivora > Viverridae > Paradoxurus > Paradoxurus hermaphroditus. Next base: position 24,667 of record PITB01014257.1, read on the forward strand.
TACTGAGTTTGGCTATTGATATCTGCTGAATGATATTTTATAGTTTTAAATCAATGTCTGCTCCAATTCTCAAGCAAATTGTTTCATATTTTATTGATCAGTGATTCTATTTTGAGAACTAGAATTTGTGGGTCAAGAATTGTTTTTCAGGGGCTCCTGGGTGGCTCAGTCAGTTAAGTGGCCTACTTCAGCTCAGGTCATGATCTCATGGTCTCCCCGCGTTCGGCTCTGTGCTGATGGCTCAGAGCCTGGAGCCTGCTTCAGATTCTGCGTCTGCCTCTCTCTCTCTCTCTCTCTGCCCTTCCCCTGCTCACACTCTGTCTCTCAAAAATAAATAAACGTTAAAAAAATTAAAAGAATTATTTTTTTTGGATACCAGACTAATTCTGGTGCTAAAGATAATTTCAGAAATTCACCAGAAAGTTTCATGTGGAAAAGGGAAAAGTACAAAATATGTCACCAAATTTTACCACTCTTATTTTTGTAGTGTAGCTCCAATTTGGACTATTTAACCAGACAGCATTATTTACATGAAAAAGTGTGGTATGGGGTATATAGGTAGAATGTTTCACTTATAATTCCACTAGAGAGAGAACTCGCAGGCCAGAGTTGGGAGGTAGAAACATAAAAGAAATGGATTAAGATGCAATCAGTTCATTTCCATCTAACAGGGCAGGCTACATTAGAAATAATTTACTCTATTTTCAGTTGTTTTTTGAGGAATCTCCATGCTGTCCTCCACACAATGGCTGCACCAGTTTTCATTCCCACGAGCGGTTCAAGAAGGGTCCTCTTTCTCCACATCTTCACCAACACCTGTTGTTGTGTTGTTAATTTTAGTCGTTCTGACAGGTGTGAGGTGGTATCTCATGGTGGTCTTGATTTGTATTTCCCTGATGATGAGTGATGTTGAGCACCTTTTGATGCGTCTGTTAGCCACCTGGATGTCTTCTTTGGAAAAGTGTCTATTCATGTCTTATCCAGCAATTGCACTATTAGGTATTTACCCAAAGTATACACGAGACAGCTTCATGTCCAAAGATCTTAAGCAAGAAGAAACAAAATCAACATATGCCAATCACTACTGAAGCGAAGAAGAGAAACGAAACCTCTAACAGTGAGAACTATACATGGTCACACCTGAGTTGGATTTTCAGGATATTTAATTTGATTTCAGAGCATAACATGTCTTCTACTATTCACAAATTTTCATATATTCATGTCTCTGAGCATTTGAGTGAGATAAACTCAATGAAAAAATATTCCTTTAGAAACATTATTTTAAAACTTTTATCCACCCTATTTAGAGTTATATAAAATTTATCTGAATATACTATTTTTCTCAGGGCCCTTATGAAACATACAACAGACTGTTTTTCAAAGACGTTCACTAAGCACTTTCTGGAAAGATGGGTTAGTCTTGCTTGTTTGCAGGCTTGAATTGAGCTTGGAGGTTATCCTACCTTAAGGCTAAGGTTTTTGGTTGGGAGAGCCAGAGAGGTAGCTCACCGTGGAAGTGAACCCTCACATTTCAATCAGCGATAGATCTTTACTATAGATATGCATTGATGTGTGTTTGCTGGGTGCAGAAGTGTGGTCTGTGCTTACAATGCAGTACTATTTTCGGTGAAAAAGTGAAATTTGAAAAAAAAAATAGAATAAAAATCGTATGTTAAATATCTGTTGTTTATTTAGAATGTATATGAGAGAGACCATAGTACAGAAATAAAGAACATAACGTTTGAGAGTCAGACTAATTGGATTTTGGAAGACTGTTTCTAGCTGTGGGCATTTGAACAAATTCTCTCATCTTTCTCTGTCTGTTTCTTCACATATTAAATGGTGATATAAAAAAATGTAGCCATATATCATCACGAGAATTTAACAAGATGATGCAAAGTGCTTGCTAAGTAGAGTAACATTTTGTTTCAGGGGAAGCAAATAAAAAGGTTTCTGATCGAATTTTTATTAATCAATTATTTTGATTATTGGGAAGTTATAGAGTAGGCAAAGTAATTAAATGACAGGAGGGGGGTTTTTGATCTTTTTGTTTTGTTTTGTGTCTAATAAACATATGATAGTAGAGAGGTGGAAAATGTTTCTTGGGATCAGACGGAAGGAGCTCGAAGATTAGCCTCCCCATCGACCAAGTCTGTATGGGGCTTTTTATTTAAACCCTCTGTACTATACTTTTGTTATCTGTCAAATGGATAAACATTTAACTATAGTTGTTGCAGAGACTCAAAAACACAGTGTAATATGAAAAATCATGCAGTACTCATATGTGATTAAAAATGTGAATTATTCCCAACACGCCTGCACCTCTGTCATGGTCTACAAGGAGTCTACATGCACGACCACCAGCAGAGGCATTAAAGAGTAGAAACAGACCCTCAGTGGTTCCAGATTTGGGTTGTCCTTCCAGATGCAAGCTTTAAAACACCCATTCTAGTTAAACTCAAGAAGAATAGTGCCCAATTTAAAAGTTTAAGAAAGTGTGGAATATGTTTCTGTAAATTTTAGAAAAGAAAATTCATTATGAATTCAAATGAAGGAATCAATGGATTCGTTTAGCAGTCTGATAGGCACAACTGGAGAAGACATGATTAATTGGGAGATATACAAGGGGAAACCATTCAGGGGAGCCTGAGGGGATCAGTCCTTTGAGCTTCTGACTCTTAATTTCGGCTCAGGTCAGGATCCCAGTGTCTTGGGATCAAGCTCTCCCTTGGGCTCTGAGCTGAGAGTGCAGAGCCTGCTTGGGATTCTTTCTCTCCCTCTCTTTCTCTCTGCCTTTCCCCTGCTCACTCTCACTCTCTCAAAATAAATAAATAAATATTTAAACAAAGAAAAAATAAAAAAAATATAAGTAAATGAATGAATGAATAAAGAAATAAATGAGAGTTTTGAGAGAATAACAAGACATTTTACTACTTACAAAAAAGACAGAAATATCAAAAAATATTAGACTCTTTAACTTGTCATTGTAGTGTAACAACATCCCTTATCCTGCATGAATCAGAGACGTACTGAATGATAAACAATCAAAGGGTGAACTGGCCATACAAAGTCCAACCTAACAAAAAACTAGGAAATTTATCAGGTCTGTATGGGAAATAGTATGTTCTAAAACCTAGAACTATCCTCTCTAGTGGTATTTATATTAATATTAATAACATTAACATATCATATGTAATTTTGTTTTCCTATTTTTCAAATTTATATGCATTAAATATGTTATATATTTTATTTTATGTCTGACATAATTTACTAAACCCTCATTTTTGAGAATCGTTCATGTTGTAGGTACTGGTAGCTCATTCATTTCCACTACTGATAGTATTCCTTTGTGTGAACATGCCACAAATTATCTATTTCAGTGTTGATGGACATTTGCATCTTATTTATTAGGTGTTGTAATTGTGGAGGCAAAATTTTGAGGTATTTCACATTGAGCCAATTGCATTTCAAGGAAACCCAAATGTACACAGATATATGATGGAAATTATTTCAATATATATTAATGTCAAAATATAGATATACTTCCATAGCTCCAACTTCTACCCATGAGTTTTACCCCCAAACGTATACAATACTGTTAAAATAAATTACAGAAATAATAATTAAATAATGAAACTCTTTGGTGGAATCTTTCTCATCTCAGACATACTGATTTCTGTGCTTGATCAGAAAATTCCAAGGACATTTCCAAACTCTTAGACACTTTGATTGTCTGGTTTAATCAGATGGGGACAAAGCAGTGGAGAGTTAGCCATGTCCATGTCTGTTAACTCACCCTTGTTCATCATCTAAGAGGTGTATGCAGGCGGGCGGTGGAAGATATAGTATACTGAGGGGTTATCCTATCTTGAGATAATGAAGAGAGAATAAGTATCAACTCTTCAACCATGAATCACAAGATGCTTAGTATCTTTCTCATATAAGGTTTCCAAATACTTACTATAGATATAACTATAAAAATTGACAGCATAGAGTGAACTAAGACTTAAATAAATGAACCAAGCAATAGTGTCTAAAGAGTTAAATTCCAAAGGATACACACCATGTGGAGAGTACTAGAAAGTTTAACGATGATAATACAGAATGTAGATAGTTCTAACTACTCTTTTCTCGGTGTCTTGGCTCTTGGCATAATGATACTTAGGTCTATTAACTTTAAACACGCATAAACTGCCCTCCACCAATCATTGGAAGACTGCAGTGGAGGAGGGGGCAGAGAGAGAGGGAGACACAGAATTCCAAGCAGGCTTCAGGCTCTGAGCCGTCAGCACAGAGTTCGATGTGGGGCTCGAACCCACATACCGCAAGATCATGACCTGAGCCGAGGTTGGATTCTCAACCGACTGAGTCACACAGGCACACCCTATTACTTTATATATATATATATATATATATATATATATATATATATATATATATTTTTTTTTTTAGCAAAATTGCACTTCATGCTCCTTTATCATTCTAAAGTAAAGGGGTCAGGTGAGTCCTTCACCCAAGGAATTTCATAAGAACAGATGTCATATTTGCACTTTACTCATCATGAAACATACCGATCGTAGTATATTGCCTAGGCATATATTAAACGATCAATCTGTGTCGAGTGAAAGAACACACATCTTCATGGTGTATCCAAACAAATTATAGATGTACTTAGTCAAGGGTAATTGGTATTGGCTACGTGTTATACTGTAGTAAGGAGTATTTCAAAATTTCAGTGGCTTTGAACCAAAGAGTTTATTTATTGCTCAATCTTCATGCCCCATGCAGGTTGGCCAAGTCAATCTGCATAGATCTCTGTGAACAGAGTGTCCACCATTTTATTATGTGTCTCAGTGCAAGTTTTCGAGGTTTGCCAGAGCAAAGGAAAAGAGCACGAAGACTAACACATCAGCCCTGAAATGCTTCTACCTTGAAGTGACGTGTTCTCATAACACTCAATCATATGAACTGCAGGAAGGTGGGAAAATCTAATCCTCCCAAAAGCTCAGAAGGAAATAAGACCCAGAAATACTGATGGGCTGTACTAATGTCTATCTCACCAAGAGATTACAAACACCATGTATGCTTGAGAGCTATTTTATTTAGATACCTCTAATACATACCAGCGTATGATAATTAAGTTCAACAGCAGTGTCCCTGGGGGATATTATGGGATATATGGGGTGTTAGGGGGTGTGCACATACACACACAAATGCCTACACACATACACACCCACATCCTATACTCCCAACACACTAACACAGTTTTATTGAAAAGAATTCAAACACCTAGATTAGAACCCTAGCTGTCATCTACTGAGTACAATTGGACACATAAATTAACCTTTAAACCCTTATTCCTAACTATGAATTGAACCACGAGTAACTAAGGAGCAAGGTATCTCTAGTACACGGAATCTGTATTTGAATTTTGACTTTGATACTTAATTCCCAAATGGCTGTCAGACTTACATAAACATTTGAACCTCAATTTCCTTGACTTTAAAATGGACATACAGTGTATAGCTGAATGATTGCTCTAAGTATCAAATAAGAAGGAATGTGTTTCACAAGTTGTCCTGAAAACATGGGTTATTATCAAGTATTGAGAACTAGGTTTACTTCACACTGTTGTGCTTTGATTTTGGACTCTAGAACTTTGACCTTGACCTCTGGAACTGTGAGAAATAAATTTCTATTATTTATAAGCCACATAGTCTATGGCATCTTTGATATAACAGCCAAAACAGATTAATAGGCACACTAATATTATCTGCTGCCAATAAATTCTCATTATTTTAACTCTCTAAATTCTAAGTAATAAATTTGACATAGATGTTATAACGGCGATCCTTTTTATAAACCTCTAATTCAAAGAATTATTGTATATCATGGAAAAGATGCTAATTTCTTTGTCATAGTAGTTGAACCCCCAATACCGTGCCTGAGACATAATAAAAACAGATGTATGGATTGGACTCAGAACGCAGTAAGACCAAACCTCAGTCACTCCACCCAAATACCTAAAACAGGGCAAGCCCATCGTTTCAAGAGAGAGTCCCTCAGTTGTCTTCTATTACATGATAAATAATATCTGATTGACAGAGCTGCAGTGAGAATTCATAAAAGTGTGCCTAAAAATAGCAACCCTCCTTCCCATAAAGCAGATTAAGTTGCACCTTAATCTCCCACTCACCAAACCTCCCACTGAGAACTAGACAAAATTGGGGAAATAGATTGTAGAAGAGCTACTTGGAGGCATTAAAGACCTACGGAGGTTACTAGAACTTGAGGAGCCAAGACCTGGAGATCGGGGGGACCTCGCTGCGGGGTGACTCAGCACGGTTCCCTGCAAGTCATGTGCCCAGTGCTATGAGGTCAGAGCAGAGAGGTGTGAGGTCAAGCAAAAGCACATCACCCAGGATGGGCACCGTGGGCACAGATGCTACAAAGTTGACCCCCTGGAATGATTCTTCAAGCAAATGGGCAAGTTGGAGATAAGAAAGATGGTCTGTTCTTACGTATGTCTAGTAATAGCTTCGTTTATTTTCGTTGGGGAAGAAAGTGTAATTAACTAACCTACTTGAGACAGAGGAAAACTATGCCTTGAATAAACATCACCTGCTTCCATAATGCAGTTTCTTTGACTCATCTTTTCAGAATCCACTTCTTTGAGCTTTGAGGAGTGGTATTCGTATTTTGAAAAAAGGAACAGGGTGAGAAGTGTCTCGATGTCACTCTTCACATGTCTAAGTGGGATCCAAATACCTCAATTCTGCACATGTTATTCGGAATTACTGAAAAGAATTCAGAGATGGGTGTAATTTGCTGTGATGAATGAAAAACAGTTGTGATTGTCAGCACAGAGGAGGTAGGAGAATATTTGTCAGAAGCATCCCCAGTTAATCGTGATAATAGATACCTGAGGAACATCACAGAAACAGGTTAATAATCTCAAGAAGATCACACTCTGAGGAGCTTAATTCCTAACAGATATCTACGTGTAGGCTTAGAGAAGAGGTTGCCAGGGCAGGAGGAACTTCCCGACTCTTGTAGAAATCTATTAGAAATGTACATGGAGACTATACACGATAATGGTAAAAAATAGTATTATAGGGAGAAACAAGCTTGGAGAAACAAGCTTCGAAGAATTCTGCTTTTTCTTTTCACATCTCTCCATACTGTTTTCTTGCCAATGTGTCCGTTAGGCTTGCGGATACTCTGAACGTCTAAGGGGCTATGTATGAATGTGCAGCACTCTGTCTCAGTGAACATTATTGGGCTGTCGCTGAAATACAGACCGGAAGGAAGGAGCATACCACAGATGTCTGAAAGTCCCGAGCTACCGCTTCATCTTCTTGCTATTTCTTTGGAAGTATGCTAACTCCTGGCAAGACTGGAGGTGCAAAAAAAAAAAAAAAATTAAATTAAACTCATTGAAAGCAACTCTTCATCTCTTCATTCCCGGTGGGTCCCACGTGATTGAGAATACAAGTCTCAATGCTGAATCACCCTCTCCTCCCTGCAGTTCAGAGACCCAGCAGGCATGCAACCCAAGGTAATGCTGGGTGTTTGAAGGACATCAATCACTATCGATCTGTTAAGAATACCAAGAATCATCAGATCCCAGGACAACTGTCAAAGTTACAGTTGGTGACAAATTGGAGGAAAACTTTGTTTTCAAAACTCTGAAAATATTTGCCCTACTCTTAAAAGGGGCTCGGTACAGGACAGTTTATGTGTATAAAAGGGACAAAAGGGAGCTCTGGGGTGGCTCAGTCAGTTAAGACTCCGACTCTTGGTTTCATCTCAGGTCATGAGCTCACGGTTTGTAAGATTAAGCCCCATGTTGGGCTCTGCACTGACAGTGCGGAACGTGCATGAGATTCTCTCTCTTCTTCTCTCTGCCCCTCCTCCTCTTCCTCTGTTTCTCCCTCTGTGTGTGTCTCGCTCTCTAAATAAATAAACATTTAAAAAAGAGAGAGGGAGAGACAAAGCATTAGGACAAGCTACTCCATGGAGCACCTGAGTGGCTCAGTTGGTTAAGTGTCTGACTTAGGCTCAGGTCATGATCTCACGGTCTGTGGGTTTGAGCCCCACATCAGGCTCTGTGCTGACAGCTCAGAGCCTGGAGCCTGCTATAGATTCTGTGTCTCCCTCTCTCTCTGCCCCTTCCCTGCTCACAATCTGTCTCTATTTCTCTCTCAGAAATAAATAAACATTAAAACATTTTTTTTTAAAAAGGACAAGCTACTTCAAACATGCTTACGCATGCATGTGGGTATCTGCATGGTCCATAAGAGTGATAAAATGAAATATGTCAAATAATAATTTAGTTTTTTAGCAACATATCTAAAGTCTACTTCATATTTTTCAAGTTTTTTACATTTTTATTTTTTATTTTTTGAGAGAGAGAGACAGAGTGGGAGCATGGGAGGGACAGAAAGAGAGGGAGACATTGAACCCAAAGCAGGCTCCAGGCTCCAAGCTATCAGCACAGAGCCCTATATAGGGCTCAAACTCATGAACCATGAGATCATGACCTGAGCCAAAGTTGGGTGTTAACCGACTGAGCCACCTAGGTACTCTTATTTCATACTTAAAAGACTTAATGATGAAAATAAAATATTTAACTAGTACATCAGTTGTTATAAGAAACATTGTATGAAAAATTGAAAAATAGAAATTAAGAAAGAAAAGAAGGTACTACACATCAGAACCATATTGTTGTAATTCAGTCTCTAAGAGTAAAAAAGGAATGGGCTAAAGTCATTTAGGTTAACGAAAAGAAACCATTTCTCAACCACATGAAACTATTCCACAAAGATAATATTGTCCTCATGAATAACTTCTTTAAAAGATTAATAATAACAAATAGTCAATTTTACTCTCAGTTGTCTATTCCAAGTCGGTACACTGCTTTATGTTGTTGTATTTAGGGGATGCAGAAATGGCAAATTTCCTCAATGGACACATCCTTACCACAACTGGAGTTTACTTAGGTCTTCCGAACTTGCGCAAGTCAGCTTTATAAATGTCATTTCCATTGAACAATAAAATGCTGTGTGCACATCCAATTTTGTGTTGGGATGGATCATGTAACACAAGTTCGTCACGGGAAGTTAAGTTGCATAGTCATTTGGTCACAGGTATCACGGGGTCAGACACTCAGTTTTAGGATCTGCTTCTGAATTGGAGAAGAGTTATCAACACAAAGAGCCAGTACTGTGATTCTCCTAGAAGGAGATTTTCAGAGGCTCCATGGAGCTTCTGTATCTGCCATTGACACTTGTGGCTCATAAAACCCACGAAGCAGGGCCCCTTCCACTACATTCTGGAACTGCTAGGGAATTTTATTTGAACCAGACCCCATTTAGACATGTCAGCTTAACAGGTTTTGGGCAATGGATTAGAGTAACCTACAGAAATATGTCTCTTCCTGTATGGTAGGCAGTGCAAAGTACAGAAAAGTGTCTCTCAGAATATTCTTAAATTCCCCAGATCATTGGAGTTGTTGGAACCTCTCCCACTTGTCAAGCCCTGGACTTATATGGGATTTATGTCTTTCCTCTGTCATATGTGGTTTGCTGTCTCCCACTTACCAGAGGTAATTAGCACGGTGCCATCAAGGAATGGACAGGGTGGTATTCTGCGTGCTGGTAAGATGGCGGAAGTCCTTGAAATGTACGTTATGGCAGAAATCGAGAGAACTGACATTATTCCAATATAAGAAAGGGTAGTGAGTCTGCTGTCCATGGCTCAGGAGGCAAAATGATCTGAGGATCTTTGCTGAAAAGAAAGCATGGTGCTAGGTCAAAATTTGCATTCCAGGTACCAGAGGCTGTCCTCATTTGGTCCAGTAGAGATAATACACCTGCAATCCCAGCTGGAATTGGTATTATCGCCCAGTTATAATTTTAATAACCCCGAGTCATTCTGCAAGGCCCACCTGGCTTTTTCACCAGGCACATCATACAGAGACCTGTTAGGAAGCATTCTGAACCCTTTAAGGCATCAATGATGCCACCAAGTTGTTTTGCGTCCTCAAGGGTGCAATAACACTTTTGGTTGGCTACTATGAAAGATGAAAAGTGAAAACGAGACAGTTTCGGGGTTTCCACTTGACCTCTCCCAACATAATAGCTCTTCCCAGATCTGGTAATCCACGCAGAGGGTCTACGTGTTACCAAGTATACCTGCTGTCACTATATATTCTAAAATTGAAACATTAGCAACAGGATAGACCTGTGGTTCAGTTGGACCCCTCGGAGACAGACTTGGGCCAAGACAACATTTATCACTGGACTTCCACAAATTTCTACTTTGAGCAATGACTCTTGGTGGAATCTCAGACCATTAGTTTAAACAGAGACAGTATAAACTTGTGTCGTGCAGGTAAATGGCTACAGATACCTTTAGGGAAAGACTTGTAGGAAGATTCTCAGATACAGAAGTGGGCAGTGATATGGGTTCTTCCTCAAGTAACCTAGCTTCCTATCAATCGAGGGGCATCAAGCCTGTGAATCGACTTGCTTTGGAAAGTGAGCAAGAGACAATCGATCCCCGTTAATACAACTCAAGTCAATTTCAGTCCAATAGACTCTGAATTACTCAATTAAATATGTCAAATGGGACCTAAAGGGACCACCCATCTATGTGTCACCCCCAGAGATGTGTGGTGAATTAGCCACGACCACAGACACCTGAACCTTATCGTGGTAATTAGACACACCTTATCTGCTAGTGACGTGTCACCACCTGATCACTACTGCTCTGCAGTTACTATTATAATAGGTTCTATGCAACCAAACAAAACTAAGAACAACCAATCTCTCCCAAGAGCAGAGGGGAGAGTATTAAATAACTGATAAAGTGAATTATTTTTCAATGTTATTTTCGTAGATTTTGTGATGTTGGTTTTATCTGACAGCTTTTAAAACGTTTTATTTGCTGTGGTTGTTTTTTATCATTCTAAATCAATAATCATTTTTGCACTTTTTTGGGGTTTATAATATTACATTTTTTACCTAAAAAAGGACTTCAGAATTGCGTAAGCCACTTCAACCACAAAACTTTGCTCAACCCCTGAATCTATTTTGACGAACATCACCCAATGCCACCTACGACCCTTGGAGGAGAGACATTATTTCATTTCTTCAAGTCCAGGGGCAAGAGGCACTGTCCAGCCTTGCCAGGGATATGGTGAGGAAATGGGAGGCGTGGCTGAGCAGGTTGTACAAAACGAATTCATGCCAACATGCCTTTCTGCTGAAGTTTTTGATTCCTTTAGCACAGGGGTAAGAAAACTTTTGTAAAGCACCGGATTGTAAATAGTTTGGGTTTTGAGGACCATATGGTCTCTGTTGCCATTTTTGTGCAAAAATATCCACAGATGATGCATCATATGGGTGTGGCTTTATTTACGAAAACCAGCTGGCTGGCCAAACCTGGTCCATGGGCCAACCTGTGATACACAGTGTGCCCCGCAGCTCTGGCAATTAAATCCCATCGACTGAGATGAATCGGGCTTAATTAACTAACTTAGTAATCTATTAATGCCACTCCCAGTCGCTTAAGCTAATACATTAAATCCTTGCTCCCAGGTGGATGTATCTACAGATTTTTTTTTTATCCTTCTTGGTCTATCCAAGCCATTCCAACTGGGTGCCCAATTTTTCCTTAATTCAAATGAAGACATTCTGCAAGTTGCCTGGTATATAGAGCCTTTTCCCCCTGAGGGGACCATCTCTGGTAGTATCCTTTCTGGGCCCTCCTGGGATGTGACTTTTACAATGGACCAGAAAGCCGTGAACTTGGTGAGAAGAGATATCCCTGGTCAGGGACCTGTTCCAGGTGCCATCACTTCCAGAGTTCCACGACTTGGAAGATCAGCTCCTTCCTTCAGTGGGGAGGAGTTTCTTTAGAAGACAAGGACCCTTCAGGGAGATTTAGGGGTACCAAGTTCTTAGCCTCGATTCTGTCTGCTCATGTGTTTCCATCGCGTGTGGCAGTAGCATCCTCTTCCTCCTAAGAATCCTTTATGAGAAGGACTCTGGAAGATCACATTCATCAATGCTGTAATCATATGACTATTGCAGGTGAAACCTGGACCTAACTTTCGCCTGTCTTTTTGGAACAGCTACAGAGGATTAAGGCCATCGTTAAGGCTGTCTTGATGGCCCACTAAGTTTCCATCCATGCCCTGAGTTGGGCATACATCAGCTGGCCCATTTCTCTGAGTATTCTCTCCATGACCATCTGAAATAGCCCACCATGCCTTATTTATTGCATTTATCACTGTAGCTACAGTGGCTCTGAGTGACATCCGTTTGCTCTCAGAACACCCTGCCCTCTGTCTGACCTCTTGATGCCTACATATGCCACAGACCATCATGCCCTATTTCTCCTGGCAAGGAGATGATCAGTGCACTCATCCAGCATGAAAGTAATCCAATACCAGAATTCAACTCTGAGGTCTGTTTCCTGAGGCCATTGTTAGTGACAATTTCCATACCAAAGTTCCAGAGGAAATCAATGTAGTGTCAGAAGGGGAATTGAAGAGATCTAATAGAATTTAACGAAACGGCTGATTTATCAAGGTGTTAGTCAGCTTATGTTAGCTGACTGTGGATAGTAAGAGCCCCAGGGTCAGTAAAGGGGCTGGGTGGGGAAAGCATTGCCAGATCTTAAGGAAGAAGGTAAGGGTGCATTTTCTAGAGCACAGAAACCAGTAGATGCAGGTACTGGTGGAAAGCTGACGAGAAGTTTTGCCTTGGCCAAGGGAAGGCTGCCACAACCAAAATGCAAACTAACAGAAAGAAACCAGAAGAATGAAAGCCTGGCTTCTCTCTCTTCCTGCTATCTATGATTGCTGCTGTTGTCTCTTGGTTAACACCATCCAGAGGACACAGGACAAGGGAGAAGAGTTGATTCTACCCATGGAGATTGCTTCCTGGGACAGAGCACAGTCAGAAAAAAAAAAAGGTGGTGAGTAGAACTGTTGGGACAAATTGAGGCTATCCAGCACAGAGATGTCACATCGCAAATCTCCTTGCCTTCACAGTTTCTTCATAGGTGAGATGACTTCCATTCTCTGCTTAAATAATTAATGACTTATAAAGTTTGTGGCTCATAGTAAGTACTTACTAGTTTATAGCTTCTCAGATCATTACTTGAGCTCCACAAAAACATTCAGAAGAACAGGGTATTCTGAAAGTCATGCTGTTTGATGTCTAAAGTACTTTGAAAGCATATGTAACATGTTTTGCATATTATTTGCAAAACAGGTATAAGAGAATCTGATAATTTGTATTAAAGAGCAACTATTTTTCAGGACATTTAAGAGAATAGATATTTAGTAAATGATGTTTCTTTTTATTGCTCGGAACTATACATAAAAATATTCAGAAGACTTGCCTCCAGGTGTAGTATTTTCCAATGACTAAAATGCTTGCTAAGTATATGCAATATATTATCAATCAATCAATGTTATTTACCACCCATAGAATTTAAATTTTAGATAATTTCTAACACATTGCATAACTATCTGGTCCAAGAGGACTTCTGAAAAAAAAATGTCATTACTTATTAACCTTTGTATCAGTTAATCATCCCAAGAGGGGGGAAAATGATCATCTGATTAAGAATTAATAGTGATCAGTGATACCAAGGGAATTCTACAATGATTATCTAAGCAAAAGTCTAACTGTTGAAGACAAGACTATGGGGAATATTATTGGAGAATTGACCAATAGCTTTCCTATGGAAGCTGCAATTGTTAGGCCCTACCAGACTTGTGGTATCAGTTTTCCTTCCTTTTTCCCTCTGACATATATCACGGTCAGTGTATTAGCAGAGTAGGAAATCTGCTCTTGCTCAGCGTCTCCAATGTGGTCCAGGATGTATCTTGATGTTTAGTATGTTTGAGACATGGACATTCCTAGAGGGAGGCGGGAGTTTCCTCATGGATATTCCTGTGAGAAGGAGGGGGTTTTACTCAGTTATCAACCTTGAGATTTAGAAGAGCTTCACAAGATCGATTTCTGGTTATCACAAGGCTGTTTGCAGCTCCACAAGATTAATCCAGTGGGAAGGAAATTTTATCTGTGATTTGAGTTGTTTTAGGTAAACCAAAGAGACAAGTACTGACCTGAAGGACCCCTTCACCAGAGGGAGAAGTCAAAGACAGCACAGACCTCCAGACAGATGATGACTTACATTGGGCAGAGGGGGGGGCCCTCTCAAAAGCAGAGCTGAAGGAGGTCTTGTTCTTTCGCCCAGACGGCTAAACTCCTAACCAGCCCTGTCACAATTGCTGTTTGGGGTCTTTCTCTATAAAGGTTCAGATTTCTCTAGTTCTATTACTTTCTTTGTAATCTGGGCATTCAATAATTTAATGGTGGACAAATGTGTTCAGGGAAGTTCTCTCACAACCCTGAGAAATCAAATGGTGTCCTCATGTCCATGGACCAGAAAAGGGCAGATAATTTTCTCCATGGAGAGGACAGCTGGGGATAAAAGTGAAAAAGTATAATCTCCTCTACCTGGTTTTGTACAAGCAGTTTGCTTTCTCTCTGGCCAGGCAGATCTAAACTGAAATGTCACAGGTAAGTCATGGACAGAGGACCAAGGGCCACATCTAAGACAAAGATGCAAACCATCAGAGCCTGTTGGAGGAAGCAGGAAGTTAACACCTCAGGGAGAAGATGACAGTGATTCAGGAGGTGGGACAAGGTGCTTGGAAGTGACATGAAAATGCTGCAGATCCAGACACAAAGATGGGAGCCGTGGGGGACCTCGCATCCCCACAGATGGTCTTCTCTAGTTCCAGACCCTTAAAACAACTCGTCAGGGGCTCTTTCTGTTTGTTTGTTTGTTTGTTTGTTTTTGTTTTGTTTTGTTTTGTTTTTGTTTCTTTGTTTTTGTTTTGTTTTGTGACTTTTGCCTCGTTTTAACCAAAATAGTTTGGGGGCATCCAAAGTCCTCTGAAGTCTTGGTTCTAGCTATGCCGGAGCTAGCTGGATCCTCTAGTTCGCATTCTGAAAGGATAGATAAGTCGTGCAGGTTAAGGAGAGAGAGAGAAAGAAGTGAGAAGAGGAAACAAGAGAAAGAATAATGAGTGTTGGCTTGGTGAGAGCGACGAGGAGCATAATTCTTTTCTCCTGGCATGACTGAGATGAAATAAAAATGGGCCATGATTTCATCATTGTAGAGGCCGAGGAGCTGGAATACATTACTTCATTCTACGAGTCTATGTAGCTTGTATATAGCTGCAAGATTTCATAATATAAACTTTTCTTAAGAGTTGGAGCTATTGGTGGAAATGGAGCAGTGGGTGCATGTGCAAGCACACGACTGTGCGTGTGCGTAACTTTGTATACGCTTGCTCTGTGTCTGGGAGAAGGGACCTGAGAGCATAAGCAAAAGGGAAGAAAGAGTGAAAAACCAAAAGTGTTATATTCTTGTAACAGTAGCCTTTTGGGCAGGAACTTACACCGCATAGTTAGGAACGAGATGCTCGGAGGAAAGAGTATTGGGCCACATTGAAGAGCTCTTATGACCGCTCTGAGCGACAGTATGGCAGGAAACAAGTTAGACAGTCATCTAAGTGTCCAGGCAAGAAAGCAGCATCTACACTATAAGGTAGGTCAAGGGGACGGAGATGAGGGCACAGACACAAGAAACACAGCAAAGATACGGGTTATAGAGCTAAGAAACAAAATGCGGAAGGAAAAGGGAGAGGAAGAGAACAAAGAAAATTTCAAAATATTTGAAGCTGGTGGTGGGAGAAATGTTGAACCTGACAATCAGCGAGCCTGGGGAAGACCCTCCCAGAATGCGTGGGAGACACAAGAACAGAGAACATTCTTATCAATGCCACTGCTCCCAGCTGATAACGCCACATTCAAGTGCCCCTTCTCATTACCGCCCATGCTCTTCACTTCCTTTTCATTGCTACCACCATTGAACCTACTAAGAACTCACTGTTCACACTATTCCTCGTCCAAAATTCCTAAATCTTTCCTTTGAACAAATCTATCTTTCCCTTATTCAAAATTCTACGTTTCCCCACTGAGCAGTGAATAAAGTCAAAAAGAAATTTAATGGTATATCTCTATTCTCTAACTCTGGTCTTCTTTTCTGGAGCTATTTCCTATTAAACTCAACATGACATTCAACTGAAGTCAAACTAGTCTCCTAACTGAAGCATGACTTCACTCATGATACTCTCAATATTCTTTTCTTTTTTTTTTTCCTTAAAATAATTCTCCATTGTCAAGGCTTGGTTCTCTTCCCCCTCTCTCTATGATGGTTTTTCTCTGAAAACTAGACCAAAATGAGACCCTTCCTCCTCTAAACAACTCCAGCATCACACTAAGATGATTGCATGTTATCTTTGTTGGATACGTATCATATTTGCATACAGCACATTTATGCAAACAGATGGAGCTACATTTGCCCTCTTCTTGCTTTGTGACCTCGGGAAATATGTGAATCTCTCTGAGTCTCAGTTTCTATATTCTCTGTGGGTTCCCATCTCAGCCCTCATTAAAGATCTGCTAATTGGCACCTGGGTGGCTCAGTCAATTAAGTGTCCAACTTCAGCTCATGTCATGATCTCAGGGTTCATGAGTTTGAACCCCACGTCGGACTGTGCTGACAGCTCAGAGCCTGGAGCCAACTTTGAATTCTGTGTCTCCCTCTCTCTCTCTGCCCCTCCCCCACTCATGTTCTGTCTCTCTCTCTCTCTCTCAAAAATAAACAAACATTAAAAAAAGACCAGCTTAGATTCTACAAAACCGTACATGATTTAACTTCTCTCCAAATCTCCAAGTCCTTCCCCTTCCAGCCCCTCCTTCAATCGACTGGCTGCAGCATGATGGTGTCACTGCTGTTTCTGGATCACATTGAGTCTAACCCACCTCCAGAGAGCCTTTTGTTGGTCTGTTGGCTCTCCTAGGAGATGGTCACAGGGCCAAATCCCCCCTTCCATCAGTCTCTCTAATTCTCTTCTTATCAGAGAGGTTGCCCCTCACCATTCTAGGTAATGTATCCCTAGCACCCCACCCTGTATGTTCCGTGTTCCCTTCTCCCTCCTTACTTCTTTTTCCTATACATTAACGCCACTTTCCATAATGCGTGTGTGTGTGTGTGTGTGTGTGTGTGTATGTGTGTGGTAACCTGGCTTCCTTCCCCGGGAGGTGATCTCTATGAGGGAAGCTGCTTTGCTTTGCCCATTGATTGACCCCCAGACTTAGAACATATAGGTAATGGAGAGCACTGGCTCATACTAAGTTTCTTATAATTTTTTTAAGTAAATGAGTGTATGGAAATAGAGCTGAATAATCTATTCATAGTTCTCTAATAGAAAATTTTATTAACATTATTATTTAGATGAGGCACTTTATTTGCAAAAATAGTATAAACCGAGTGAACATGGATTATGTGTCAATTATCTCCTTCCTTTCTAGTGGTTTGAACGTTGATGTGAGCTTTTTAATATCTGCTGTTTTGGAAGGGAAAGAAGTATGACCTACTTCTCAGCTCTGAAGTTATCAGATGGAGGAGAAGAACAGCATGTAATTTTTATTATTTTCATTATTTGATTCATTTTGCTTACTATAAGAATAGGATCATTCCAGGGGCGCCTGGGTGGCTCAGTCCGTTAAGTGTCTGACTTTGGCTCAGATCATGATCTCATGGCTCATGACTTTGCGAGTTTGAGCCCCCCCCCATCAGTCTCTGTGTTGACAGTTGGAGCCTGGAGCCTGCTTCAGATTCTGTGTCTCCCTCTCTCTCTGTCCTTCCCTGACTGGGCTCTGTCTCTGTCTCTCAAAACTAAACATTAAAAACAATTAAAAGAAAAGAATGGAATCATCCCATAAAATTCTCCAACTTTTCTTTCCTATTTTGGTTTTTGGATAGGCTTAGAAGTAGAAAGTCGTTTGTGGGTCCCCAGAAAGAAGGATGCTATAAAAGGGATAAGATTAAGAATAGTTTATGTGAAAGGGGAGGAGGGAATTTGGACCGTCAGCCCTGCCATGCTTTAAGTTCTGGCCTTTGTCTATATGAAGGTACTTCTTCAAAATGGAAACAAATGAACTGGGTTTTTGACCCTCAACTGCATCCTACTAACCATGACTAATGCATTCTCAGCTTCGGTAAAACAGTTCACGTGTCCTATAACTGTAATTATCCTCTTGTTTAGGAGACCAAAGCTTAGAAACACGGTACTGGAAAACTGGTTTGGGGAAATAGTTTCTATAATTTAATCTACTGTTCTCTGTAATGCGATTTCACAGCTAGACCATTTGTTTACCAAGATGGCCCCTGTCTAATTCTGTGAGTAACTGTACTTCACTGATTTTTTAGGTGAAAGGAGGAAAGAGAGGAGCTTTAAAAACATAATGACAACTCCAGTTAGTCACTGGCTAAGCAGCAAGAACTAAATAAAGCGGCTATGTTGGGTACATCTGCATAGGGAATGTATCACGTTTCGTCTCCATTTTCCAAATTCTAGCAATATCATCACTGTTTTCTAAGTTTATGTATTTATTTTAAGAGAAAGAGAGACCATAAGCAGGGAAGGGGCAGAGAGAGAGGGAGAGAGAGAGAATCTCAAGCAGGATCTGTGCTGTGTGCACAGAGCCCCCACAAGGTTGGAACCCATGATCCATGAGATCCTGACCTGAGCTGAAATGAAGAATTGGACTGAGCCACACAGGTGTCCCTCTAGCAATATAATTTCTAATGCTTTTCATTCTATTTTACTCAGCTACAAATTATTTTCTTTTCTTTTCTATTTTTTAACAAGTTTTTTTTAACATTTATTTATTTTTGAGAGACAGAAAGACAAAGCGTGAGCAGGGGAAGGGCAGACAGTGAGGGAGACACAGAATCTGAAGCAGGTTCCAGGATCTGAGCTGTCAGCATAGAGCCCGATGTGGGGCTCAAACCCACAGATCGTGAGATCATGACCTGAGCCAAAGTCCAAATCTTAACCGACTGAGCCACCCAGGAGCCCCTGCAAATTATTTTCAAGATTGTTTCTCACATCATAATCCTTTGATAACCCATTGTTGGCATTCCATTTCATGTTTTTTTAGCCCTTAAATCTTTCCAGTCTGTAGATGGAACATAAGTGAAAAATAGTAAAATGTACGAGATAGAAAACCTAACCTTGGCTGGATTTCAAGGCATTGAAGAAGCAAATAATTAATGCAATGTTGATTTTATCACAGTGTAAATATTAACTACCCTTACTTTAAAAATGTAGGTAATGGAAATTAAAATAAATAACAATTATGCATTTTTTAAAAATGTTTTTAATGTTTATGTTTTTTGAGAGAGAGAGAGACAGAGTGAGAGTGATGGAAGCAGAAAGAGAGACACAAAATCTGAAGCAGGCTCCAGGCTCCGAGTTGTCAGCACAGAGCCCAACGTGGAGCTTGAACCCACAAACTGCGAGATTGTGACCTGAGCTCAAGTCGGATGCTCAACCAACTGAGCCACCCAGTCGCCCCATACATTTTTATTAAAACAGTTTCTTTAAGCAAATGTCCTCTACACATCCTTACTTCCCTCCATTTGTCTCAAGCCCCGTCCACCTAGGAATCTCTACTTAAATTGTTGCGTGGTTTGTCCCAAAGCGTTATGCAAGGTCAGTTTTTACTCTAAAAATTATGAGGGATATGCAAGAATACTTTAGCTATGAAATAGAAAAAATACTAACATTAATGTCTGCATGAAGAAATTGTTTGAATGCTGACTTGAATAATAAGTCTTGAAAGACTTCTCGTTCACAGCTAAATGCCTTAGAGGTGTCATACACGTATATGTGTGGCACCTACCTGTTTGTCACGATATACTTTGGACCGAACTATCTCATTGTACTTAAAAATCCAACATTCCTTCATTAAAAGAGAATACAAAGAAATAGAACTAATTTGAACTGCTTGTTTTGTTAGTTATTAGATGTGAGACTGTAATTCATTTAGACTCTATGAGTCTGTTTTCTAATTCAAAGAGTTACTCTGGTCAGTGAGATACATGTTAGGCATGGCTGGTAATGCCCAGAGATGGCCCCTCATGGCCACATCCGCAATGGTCAGTGATGGCTGCAATGACCATTGGTTATGTCACGACTGGTCAACAGTTCACACTGAAGCGTCATCTGGAACTGACTTTCGGGGAAGGAATTCTTCTAGCCACCAGATAAATTATAGCAAATTTCTTCTACATGCAGGATGCACAAGTAAATTCTAGACTCCTAAAGACCTTTTTGCACAAAGTTGGCTGAAGTTTCACGAACAGAAAGCCACTCCTGGGACGTCAGTCATCAGGATGATATCAGACTAAAATAACAAAAGTCATATTTACAGGTAAGACATAACAGCTACTGCCAAATTTGAAATGATATGAAATAAGTGTAAATGATATATACAGTAATATGGGTGATATAATCAACAATATTACTTAAAATCAGCACTTTTGTTTATTATTAAGTAAAATCAAAATAATTTTAAAGAAGCATCGCTTAGTTTGGTTTCCAAGCTTTTTTCAGCATCTCTCCTTACTTCTCCCATATCATTTTTTAATGAAAAAAAAAGTGCAAATAAGAATGACGTTGCTCTCTTTGCTTGGTCATGTCAAATGTTTAATTATTCAGAGAGGTAAAAACACAAAAGTAAAAACGTAAAATCCAGATATACAATGTGATTCAGGAGATGGCATTTCGCAGAGAGCTTTATATACACTGTGCTCTGTCCTTAGAAATAATTTACTTCCGTCCTAAATTGGAAGCACAAAGCTAACAATAATCGTCACAATATAAATAATGCAGCCATGCATTAATCATTTAACCACATAAATAAGAAACTAATTTTATTTGTTATATTGATAGAAAAATATTACCAGATAATTTTTGTTAATAACCTCAAAGGAATTGTTTTTCTTCCCTAATTTGAGTTTAACATTCAGTGACATGGAGATAAATTCGCATCTGTATTTTTTGCCCCATTTAGGCCATTAAACACTATAACCTTGCACTGAGGCTTGCTTCATTAAATATGTATGCTTCCAGCAATCTGATTCCTAATATGCATCACGAACATTGTACGCTAACAGCGGTTCTGTTCTCTCTAATGGGTCTGTAACAGTGATGCTAACAAGAGAAGGCTGGGAACAGGCACCAAAGGCTAAAAATAGCACACCGAGCTTGTATAAAATGATAGCCCAATCATTTATACGTGGAAAAGCCACTGATAGTCTGGAATGTGACACCGAATTATGCAAGCGAGCGAAATATCAAAATTTATCTTCATTTGAACAACAACAAAAAAAGCAGCAAGCGGCGGCAAAGCAGGCTATTAGGTCACCACAATGTCATAGCAAATGAAGCTAAGGCTGGTGGCCCACTAGCAAGTATTGTTAGATCTGATAAGGAATTTTCCTCTGTGATCCTATTTTTCTTGAAGAATCCTAGAACCAGGTACTTGCAGTGTGTGCGTATATATATAAAATACATCTATATTTTATGTATAAGTCATATGAATATATATACATATATACCATATGTATACACACATATATATCATATACATATATATACACATATACACCATTTATATACACACACACATATATAGCATATACATACACACATATACCATATGTGTGTGTGTATATATATATATGTATATATATATAAATGATTTCTTCTGGCAAATCAATACCATGTGGATTAGCCAAAAAGAAATCTTCCCATTGTCTTGAATATATTTTCCCCACATTTGATGAATTTATGCTGACAAAGATAAGTATGTGCCACGTACTGTTTTGGGAACCAAAATACATGGGTCAGAAAAAGCAAGTACAAGTCTCA
>PITB01014258.1:0-46642 GCA_004024585.1 Paradoxurus hermaphroditus
GAGAGAGTGGGAAACTGGCCAGCACCCGTAACAAAAGTGGGCCTTCCCTGCTAGTAAGACAAACGGGCGAATTCCAACTACTTGCCCTTGTGTGCGAGACACAAACAATAATGCATTTTTTTTTTTAAGAAAAGAAAACTTTAAAATAATCAACTATCCATGTCCTCTTCGGTCCGTGGGCACTAAGAAGGCAGACAGGTGGGAATAAAAACTGAGGGGGGAAAAGGAAGCGAGGGAAAGAGGAAGGTGAGAAGGTCAATTACTATTTATCAAGCAACTAGTTTGTGTCATGCTCTGTTCTAACCAACAACAGGTGCAATAATTACAGATGGAGATAAAGAAATGGAAGTTCAAACAGGGGTGTCAATGTTCCCAAGGTCATCGGCGGCTGAGAACAGGGATGAGAATGCAGAATTCTCTGAAGCCTTAAACAGAGTACGTTTTCTTCACGGACACTGGGTGGGGTGGAAGCCAGCAGGAGATATTTATCAAATGATATTGTTGAGTCAATATTTTCTTAACAGCCGTTATTAATTTAAATACAGCCAAGGTTTGGTTTAGATGAGAAACCTGGGGGGAGGGGTCATTTTCTTCATTTGCTTCATTCCATGAGAGGAGTTGGAAGATCCAGTGGTCTCCTGGAGCTTTTTCTCTGTAAAAGAAGATAAAATACGACAAATATAATAAATAGGACAACCAACGGGAGTCACAGACCTCGCGGAGGTCAAGGCTAATTTCATAGCGCATAACAGCAAAGCCCGGACGGTTTACAGAACTTCTCTGTTAGCATTAATCTTCGTAAGAACGGTTTTATCAAGTTGGATAGTACCTACTTTCCTAGCAGCCTGCATGGGAGGAGGGAACGTTTTCTTCTTATCTTGTTTGAAATTTATTTCACCCACAGTGAGTAGGAGTGCTGGGATCTCAATGATTAATAAGAGGGGGAGAGTGGGAAACCGGCCAGCCAGTTCAAAACTTCCAGACAGACGGAGAGAGTTTTTAACAAATAAAATATGGAAGCGTGTAATGCTTTACCCTTAAAATTCTCTTCTTTATTGCCATTAAGTAACACTTCAGATTTGAGGTTTCAGAAGATGCCTTGGACCCTTTTCCCCGGAGATCTTTTTCCAGAACGCACTACCCTTTTTTTTTTTTTTTTTTCTTTTCTCTTGTCTTTTTTTTTTTTTTTTTTTTTTTTTTTTTTTTTAGTAAACTCTACCCCCAGTGTGGGCTTGAATTCACAACCCTAAGATCAAGAGCCGCGTGCTCTACCGACTGAGCCAGCCAGCGCCCTTATAGGTACAGTTTAAAGTCAAGAAAACACAAGCTGATGGATTTCTTTAATTCCTTTTTTTTTCATATCCAAATACTCAGAAACTTTGACTGGACCTCCTCCCTGAGGGCCCCTTCACACTCTCCTTTCCCCTTAACTTTCCCTCTCATTCACTCAAATCTTTCCGAAACTTCTTCATTGTCCCTAATTAGATGCTAACGTCACTGCCTAGCTCTCTTGTACATATGAATTTTTACAAGAGATGAGTTAAGGTCAGGCTCGCATCCTCCTTCCAAGTCACCCATTTCAGTTAAGGACTTACAAACTGGGACTTCGAAGCCACTTTTCATCTGCAAGACCCATACTTCCTCAGTCCAGCAAACTATTGCCTGATAAGTCATTGCATGCATTTGAAAAGAAAATAGAGTCTAATCTTTGAGAATCAATTTCTGCTCTTAGTCTTCTTCCAGTTCTTAGACAGCAGAGGTCTTTTTTTTTTTAAGTTTATTTATTTTGGGGGGTGTGGACAGAGGATCCCAAGGGGGCTCCACACTGACAGCAGAGAGCCCAGTGCAGGGCTCGAACTCATGAACAGCAAGATCATGACCTAAACAAATTGGACGCTAGCCGACTGAGCCACCAGGTGCCCCAGGACAGCACAGGTCTTGACCACCCGCAGTTTTTTAGAGTGTCCACTTGACTTAACTGGTCAACATCCAGAGGTGTCCAGAAAGATCTCCAACTATATATCCCCATCAGGACTTTACTCCCCAGTTGCCAGGAGTGTTGGCTGCTACAGCCCACAGCTGAGCCTCTCTGGACTTGCCTTCTACTTGAAGAAGCTGCCATACCAAAGCAATGTTATATGTTAATTATACGAGAGAGAGAGAGAGAGAGGGAGGGAGAGAAAACTGTTCTAATAAAGAGATTGGATCGTTTAAAAAAAAAAAGTTTATCCGGACCACGCTTCGCGTGTATAAAAATCTATTTAAATATTTACAGAAAGCCTTCAAATGTAGATACGAATTATTTTCCTTACCTAAACACCGTAAAAGTAAAACCACTTTTGTAATACTGTTAAGCAATTTTGAAAGAATCTAAATAAAACACACCAATCAAGCCGATTTAGAGCTAAAATGTCCTTTCTCTGTGTGTATCACGCATAGACTACAGAAGCAAGGTGAAAGAGTACGTTTTTGGTGCGAGTAAGCTGTTACCTACGAACACCAAAGCTGATCTGCATACAAAAAGATGACCATCAGTTTCTGAAGGTCTAAATTTTGAGTCCCAGGTTTGGTCAAAGGCAATGTCTTGAGCAGCATCGTAGGAAGTCGGCCAGTTGAACATAAAGGCATAGGTGCCTGCGAGGGTGTGTTCCTCGCAGCCAGCTGCTTCTTGACCTGGGCGAGTTTTTTGAGTACCGGGTAGTGCCACGACGAAGGGGATAGCCGAGAAATCCAAGAAACCTCCAGACGAGCCTGTAATTTGAAAAGAAAAGAAAAAACAAATCATCGGGGCATGAGATCAGGCGAAGATCTGCCTGTGTGAATAACTTGAGTCATGATCATTCGTAATCACCCCCGTGGATGTTAAAAGAAGGATCGTTAGAAATTCTAGCTACGCCAGAAGCAAGGGAATCCTTGTTTTTACAATCGTCTAAGTCATAAAATACCCTAAATGCATAATAAGAGTCAGTGCTCTTTTGAGACAGGAGAAAACGCATTTGATGAAAGGAGAAAGGTCTGCCTCCTGCCTGTACACAATGCACAGAAAACAAAAAATATTCGCTAATTCATGTTGAGAACAGACTTCAAGATCAGCTGTGAGTTCTACTTTCTTGTCTCTGATCTACCAGTCTTTCTCCTCTACTTAGCTCAAATTTCCTTGCTTTACTAGTCTTAATATATCCTGATATGTACCTCAAAAAAAAAAAAAAAAGAATGTTTCCCTTGTTTGGGAGAACTAATGAGAGCAGAGAACTGGAAAAATCTCTCTCTCAACTAAGTAGTGTGAAAAACTTCACGGAAGATTTCATAATGTCTTTTTATGATGACTCATTATTAACCGAAAGTCAATTTGCCTGTCTTTTGTTCTTTATATTATACTGAGCAGGAACACTCAGATCTTTTAACTAACATTAGATTTTCTCTTTTCTCATCCAAAAGCATTATTAAGTGAAAGTATATTAGAACACAGGGATGCTATTTAAAGAATTTTTAAGAACTTTGCGATTCTACAGAGTCTTTATACATTTTTATTTATCTATTTTTTAAATTTTATTCCTGAAAGAGCATCATGTTCTTTTTGACCTAAAGGGTTTAAGTAACTTAGTACTTTAATTGTTTCCATTTGCAAAGAACCTTTTCAAGTAAAAACCATTATGAGATTAAGTCCTTTGAAGACAGGACAGACTTCTTGAAATTCTTTAATGTATTTGCACATGTTACAAGATTTAATTGATGGTTCAATCCCTCAAGTGCTTGCCTCTTTCTCCTAGGCTGAAGATTTCTTTTTTCTTGAAATTCTGGCAGATTTAAGGCATTAGGAATTTGGGGGTGATTTTTAATTCTCCCCTCCCTCGCTCGCAGGGCGTTAATAAAACCTTTATACCCTTTCCAGTAACCTCCTTAGGTCCCCTCAGCCTCACCTATCCAATATAGTGATACCTTTTAAAGGAAACTCTTTTTTTTTCTCAGTCACATCATTCTACAACAACATTCAAAAGCATGTGGCTTCTGCAACTGTGCTGTCTTTGGTGGCATCCCAAAGCGTCATAAAGACAGAAACTCTGGGGTTACAAAACCCTCTTCGATTTTCCACTTCCGGACTCTCAGTTCACATGTCTTACACTTAAAAAGTCTCACAGATGACAGAAGAAACTACACATTCTTGGTCAAGCTGGACATTGTGGAGCGACCCTTATTTTTCTAGGAAAAGAAGAAAAATGAGTCTCTCTTGAGAAAAGAAAACACTTCCCAAGCTGCTTTGGGCCTCCTGTGAGGCAAAGCTTGCCCACCAGGGGGCAGCAGTTCCCTGATACGGAGGACCGGCAATATTCGAAATTCAGGTTTTTTGTTTCTGGGATCCCCTGTGCTCCAGTCCTTGTTCCCAAACAGTAGAGAAGCATTCTCACAAAGTAAGAAAACGTATTTGCCTGGAAGCAGATAAAATTCGACACTAATCAACCCTCCAAATCCATTGCCGGAAGACAGGAACAAGGTTTCCTCCTGTGACATCATTGCTGATGGCTTCTCAAATAAAACTCTAAGGCCCATGAATACACCTGTATTCCGTGAACATGCATGGGGCAAAAGCCGTAAGTCCGCAATCAGCAACAAATGTAACGTTTGTGTTTTAATTTCCCGATGACTTTATACATTCTTGAGGAAATGGTTCTTTAGCAGTGTTTTTAAGACTCATGCGGAAATAAATCTTACCTTTCCTTTCTGTGGCAGCTCATAGTTCTCAGCTTCAGATCCTCTGCTGGGGCTAGCCAATCTATCGCGAGCCATTGTTATTCATGTAAATGATTAAAGTCTCTCCAAACTTTGTTGAAATAAGAAACAGCAAATCATTTTATTTCCTCCGGTCGTGTAGAAAATAAGGAAATGCCAGTAATCTCTTTCCTCCATAACAAAGAAGAATCCATAGCATCTATGTCATTAATAAAACAGAGTTGTCATTTTAGGGATTATGGAGGAAGCTTTCAAAAATTAATGAGGTCAAAACAGAAGGACCCAGGAATCAGCGGGAAGGGTTGTGACAATTTGGACTTCAAAGAAGGATATAGAGGCTTCGTGTACTAATCAAGTTGAAAAAAAGTCCACTAGAGCCTGCCTTTCCACTGATTAAAACTTATAACTCTGGACGAAATGCAAGAAGCAGCTACCTGAGGAAAGAGTTAAACAGGCGGATTAGAGATGGGAATTAAAATCTAAGAGATGACACGCTAGGGTGATTTTCTCAAGGATTTTTTTCTTCTTTTATCTCTCCGCTTTGACCTCAAGGCAGCCTCAGTGCAGAACTGGACATCGGGTGCAGGAAGCAAAACCTTTGGGGGAAGCTATCTTTCTGATCAGAGAACCAGAAAAAAATGGGTCACCCGTGAGCCAAAGAATGTGTGTATATGAATCAGAGATCTCCGCGTTTTTGTCTTTTTCTCTCCCTGCCCAGCCCGGAGGAGCTGCAGAGCAGCGTGGGAACAAAGGTGCAAAATTCCGATTTTAAAAACTCCTCTTTCTGTACAAACAAACAAACAAAAACCGCGGAAAGGGATATTTTATGGTCCAATACGTATAAAGGAAATCTCCGTTATAGTTTCTCCTCATGATTTTGCCCCAAAGGTGATCTCGGTGGCGTATAACTGTGCAGTAGTATAGACAGCTAAGACGCCAACAGAAACCTCTCTTTCTAGCCAGAAGACTCGAGAAGGACCTTGGGATCCAGATAACGTAAAGGGAAGTACCACAGAGGAGCGTTGGACAAGGAGGTAAACAACTACTATATATGAATTGGCACCAGCGCTGGCTTCCCCCCAAGCCGCACATGCGTGTTAGAGGCCCGAAGCAGAATAACACATGCTTTTATGTTGAATTGTGGCATTAAAAAAAATACCCAGTTCCTAGATTAACCCATGAAAGGTACATGTGTAAGACAGACGCAAGACAGGACAGCAAAGTCTTTGAAAATGGACCCGACCTTGAAGCCACCGCCCACAGAAAGTTAAGACAGAAAGAGCAAGCTGGTTGCTTGTCGAAAACAAAAGAAGGTCAACATACTCCGCGGACTTTTAATAAGACTCAGAATCTCACGACATAACATTCAGATGCCTAAAATATGACCCCAAATTACCCTTGTACAAAGAACTGGGAAAGTGTGACCTATTCTCAAGGGAAAAGGCAATCAACAGATGGCAATCCTAAATTACCCAGATATTAAAATTCTCAGGTAAATACTTCAAAGCAGATATTATAACCATGCCTCGTGAATGAAAGGCAAACAGTTTTGAAATAAAGGGAAAGGCAAAAGTTCTAGCAGAGAAATGAAAACTATTTTACAAAATGGAAAATTTGGAAATGAAAAACAATGGTATTGCCAATAGTTTTGATTTTGGTTATTGTACCAGGTGTATAGAGGTATCTCATTATGGTTTTGATTTGCATTTCCCTAATGACGAATGGCATTCAACATCTTTTCATATGCTTCTTTGCCATCCTTATAATTTTGGTAAAGTGTCTGAATCTTGTTTATTTTTTCGATGGCATTTTTCATTGTTGAGCTTATGTAGTCTGGATACAGGTCCTTTGTCAGATATGTGATTTGCAAATATTTCTCCATCTGTGGCTTGTTTTTTTATTCTCAGAGACTGAGAGATATTGTTTTAGGGTGGTGAGACTATTCTGCATGACACTGTAACAGTGGATGTGACCCATTATGCATGTGTCCAAACCTATAAAAATTTTCGGAACATAGTATGCAAATAAGAGGGTGCAAACTTTAAAAACTCATTTGGGAAATGCCGTCTGCCTCTGATTGACTTATTTCACTTAGCATAATACTACAATGGAATATTACTCAGCCATCAAAAAGAATGAAATCTTGCCATTTGCAATGACGTGGATGGGGCTAGAGTGTGTTACTCTAAACGAAATAAGTCAATCAGAGAAGGACAAATACCGTATGATTTCACTCCTATGTGGAACTTAAGAAACAAAATAGATGAACACATAGGAAGTGGGGGGCGGGGGGAGGGAGAGAAGAGAGGGAAACAAACCACAAGAGATTCTTAATGATAGAAGACAAACTATGGACTGACAGAGGGAGGGGTGGGAGATAGGTGATGGGTAATGAGGAGGGCACTTATTGTGATGAGCACTGGGTATTGTATGTAAATGATGAATCATTGAATTCTACTCCTGAAACCAATGTTGCACTGTACGTTAACTATCTAAAATTTAAATAAATAAAAAGAAAAAAATCATTTGGGAGACCAAGGAATCCCAAGAAGGAAGGTAGACTATGGGAAAAGAATCTAATCTGTATTACAACATGTGAAACAGCCTCACTGAAGGGGATGACAGGATAAAGGCTGACATACATAACTTTGGAAATGAATAAAATCTTTAGGACTAAAGTCTTCAGGACTAAAGGCAAAAGAGGGCACCTGGGTGTCTCAGTTGGTTAAGCGTATCCCTGTTTCTTCACATCCTTGCCAACATCTGTTGTTTCCTGAGTTGTTCATTTTAGCCACTCTGACTGGTGTGAGGTGATATCTCAGTGTGGTTTTGATTTGTGTTTCCCTGATGTTGAGTGACATCGAGCATCGTTTCATGTGTCTGTTGGCCATCTGGATGTCTTCTTTGGAAAAGTGTCTATTCATGTCTTCTACCCACTTCTTCACTGGATTATTTGTTTTTTGGGTGTGGAGTTTGGTGAGTTCTTTATAGATTTTGGATACTAGCCCTTTATCCGATATGTCATTTGCAAATATCTCCTCCCATTCCGTCAGTTGCCTTTTAGTTTTGTCGATTGTTTCCTTTGCAGTGCAGAAGCTTTTTATCTTGATGAGGTCTTAATAGTTCATTTTCACTTCTAATTCCCTTGCCTTTGGAGACGCGTCGAGCAAGAAATTTCTGCAGCTGAAGTCAAAGACGTGGTTGCCTGTTTTCTCCTCTCGGGTTTTGGTGGTTCCCTGTCTCACATTTAGGTCTTTCATCCATTTTGAGTTTATTTTTGTAGAAAATTTTGACCATTGCCCATGATCTGAGTATCTTTGTAGGAGCCCAAGAATCCAGCACAGAAATCCCAGAAGCCCAGAGGAGCATAACTATTAGAATGCAAGCAGTGAAAAGAGTGAGAAGAGCAATTTCAAATTAACTGCATCACCCCTCCCCCAAGGCAGCACAGCTCAGGGCCCAAAAAAAGATCACCTCAGCCCGCAGTTTCTCCCATGAGGAAAGTGGGAGCATAGTGAGTGTCCAGCTTCCCCCGTTGTGCAGGACATTACCCAAGAGGCCCACTTCTTTCTTGCCCCACCCAGAACTCTGAAGGGATTGGCATGACTGAGTAGTCTGGTAGTATCTAGGAGCAAAAGAGTAAAGGGGGGGACTCACAGCAACTGGGGCACAAACCCAGCAAAGAGTCATGGTCTACTAACAACCTCATGGACTCTACCAAGAGGTCTCTCCATGAAGCTCCTGTGACACATTACCTACGTGCCACACGCCCCTTCCTTGCTGCAGCCAGCATCGCATGTATTCCCCCACAGACGGCATGCACACACCTCTGCAGGTCATGCACGTGCAGACTCAGGTGGCCGACTCCACTCTGCTGGATTGGGTGAAGGCTCACAATGCTGAACACTTCAGGGAACCGTACTAGGGGGAGTAAATGGGAGGCACTTAGCACTTGGCTTGGCTTTGAGAGATCAACAGAAGGCATATAGTCCTAAGACTTTTAAGACCTCTAAACGTAGCAAGATAAAAAGAATTCCTCACTCAAACCTTGCAGGCTAGGAGAGACTGGGATGATATGTTCAAAATGTTAGAAGAAAAAACCCTGCCCACCAAGAATACTCTACCTGGCAAAATAGTCCTTCAGAAGTGAAGAAGAGATCAAGACTTTCCCAAACAAACAAAAGCTAAGGTAGTTCATCACCACTAGACCTGTCTTACAAGAAATGCTGAAAGGAATTTTTCAAGGTAAAATGAAAGCGGATTAGTAACATGGAACATATGAAAATACGCAACATGCTGATAAAGATAATATACTTAATCAAATTAAGAATATTCTAAGGGGCACCTGGGTGGCTCAGTCGGTTGGGCGGCAGACTTCGGCTCAGGTCATGATCTCGTGGTCTGTGAGTTCGAGCCCCGCGTGGGGCTCTGTGCTGACGGCTCAGAGCCTGGAGCCTGCTTCCGATTCTGTGTCTCCCTCTCTCTCTGCCCTTCCCCTGTTCATGCTGTGCCTCTATGTCTCTCAAAAATAAATAAACATTAAAAAAAAAAAGAATACTCTAATACTGAATATGGTGGTGTGTTGATCACATAACTCTCATATCAAGTATTAAAAATAGCTATAGCTACAGTAATTTGTTATATTTTGTTACAGACAAAATATAAAAATGTAAATTTGTAACATCAAAAACAAAAAATGAGGGGCGTCTGACTTCTGCTCAGGTCATGGTCTCCCAGTTTGTGGGTTCAAGCCCGCATTGGGCTCTGTGCTGACAGCTCGGAGCCTGGAGCCTGCTTCGGATTCTGCATCTTCCTCTCTCTCTACCCCTCCCCAACTCGTGCTCTCTCTCCTTCTCTCTCAAAAATAAATAAACATTAAAAAAAAATGAGGATGTAGTAAAAGGATATGGTTTTTGTATCTATCAAAGTTAAGTTGTTTTCAGCTTAAAATACACTGTTATTTCTATAAGATGTTTTATGTAAGCCTAATGGTAACCACAAAGCAAAAACCTACAGTAGATGCACAACGGACAAAGGGAAGGGAATCAAAGCATACCATGAAAGAAAATGATCAATCCACAAAGACAGCAAAAGATGAAAAAAGGAACAAGTACAAAATAGCTCGAAAATAGTAAGATGGCACTGTTAAGTCCTTATCTATCAATAATTACTTTAAGTGTAAATGGATTAAATTCTCCAAACCAAAGTCATAGAGTGGCTGATTTAACGAAGGCATGAAAGATCTCAATCTGAAAATTATAAGACATTGATGAAAGAAATTGAAGAAGACTCAAGTAAATAGAAATATATCCCATGTTAGTGGATTAAAAAATTAATATTGTTAAAATGTCCAAACTACCTGAAGCCATCTAAGGAATCAATGCAATTCCTATCAAAATTACAGTGGAATTTTTTTTCAAAGGTACGAAAACAATTCTAAAATCCATATGGCACCGCAAAAGACCCCAAACAGCCAAACCAATCCTGAGAAAGAAGAATAAGCCTGGAGGCATCACATTTCCTGATTTCAAACTACTATTTAAAATAGTAATTTTTAATTAGTATTTTACCCAGAAACAAACCCACGTGTATACAGTCAACTACTATTTGATAGAGAGCCAGGAATAGTCAGTGGTGAAAAGACAGACTTTTCAATAAATGGTGCTGGGAGACTGAATATTCACATGCAAAAGAATGGTGTAAGGATCTAACACCACTCACAAAAAATAACTTGAAATGAATTAAGACTTAAATGTAAGATCTGAAAACATACAACTCCTAGAAGAAAACCTAGGGAAAAGCTCTTTCACATTGGTGTTGGCAATGACTTTTTGGAATTGACCCCAAAAGTACAGGCAATAAAAATAAAAATAAATAAGTGGAACTACATCAAACCAAAGTTTCTGAACAACACAGAGGACATTCTCTTTGTAAAAGGATGAATGGCTCGTAGTAAGTATATCATAGTGATGAAGACCAAAAACTGTGATGTCAGACGGACTTGGGTCTGAATCTGGCTCTGACTCTTACCACATCCAGGGCAGTAGTGGTCATTCATCTGTGTTTGATGCCCAGAATCTGAACCGACTTACATTTGAGTATTTCCATATCATTTGAGACGAGGGGAGAGAGAACACATCTCCCTCCTCGGAGCTGGGAAGGCCACAGTTTTGCATCCCTACCCCTCTAGCGCGAGGGCACGTGACCTCCAGTCTCCATGTTTCCTCTGCTTGAGGTCTTAATTCCACACAGAAAACCATTCACACGTTACAGCTCTTGTGTCCTCCCCAGCAGTTATAAGGTTATGGTCCTATGATTAGCAGGTTCGCCGAGGGAGGCAGTTCCCCCAAGAGACATGCTGTGCAGACAAAAGCAGTTTGCTCCTACCTCATTCTCTTTGAAGTGCAACTAGTAGAAGAATCAGATACATTTTTATTTTCTCCCATAAGGAAGACTTCCAAGGAACTAAAAATGGAGCACAAAAAAAAATACCTTCTAGATCTCAAAGCAATATGCTCAGTTTAAGATTGTATTAAAGGAAGAGTCTGGAAGGCCACAGACGGTGCAGAAGGTAGCTGCAGTGGCCACAGCACCCAGGTATATTTTTACCATCATGAATTGTGTGGAGAGATAACAGAAGGCCTGAAGAATTAGCTCGACGTAGTGAAGAAAGCAATAAAAGAATTAAAGATTTAAAAATTGTATTGAAGGAAGTAAGCGAAGGATGGTCACAAGACGAACGGAACTGGTGATCTACTGATGAAATGGAAGAGATATTGTACAATGCAAAACAAAATGCAACAAAATTAAAACTGTTAACAGGCTGGACGCTTCTTGTACTTCCCTCATGATTTCATGGGAACACATTTGGCATACACTCTGGTAGGGAAAAGTTATTTGAAAGAACACTTCCATGTTGCCTATCCAAATCACAAGCTCCAGAATTAAAAGAGGAACATATAGGTTGTAATTAGAGACATAATAGAAGGAAATTTCTCAAAACCAAAGAAAAATGTGAGTGTTTAATATTGAAAGGATTGACCACGTCCCACACATATTCATAAGAGAGAGCACACCTCTAGACATAAACTGGTAAAACAAAACAAAAAGAAATCTGTGCTTTCAGGATAGAAGGGTCATACATCTCAGAAACTTCCAGGCAAAAGACAAAAGGAAAACGAATCAAACCAACACCAGAACTTCTCATCTGCAATTCTGGAAGTTGAAAGTGCAGTACAATTTTTTTTTAAAAAATAGGCTCCAAGCCCGATGCAGAGCCCAGTGCAGGGCTTAAACTCACGATCCTGAGATCAAGGCCTGAGCTGAGATCAAGAGTCAGACGCTTAAGTGACTGAGCCACCCAGGTGTGCCAGTACAGTAAGTTTTATAGACTATTGATAGAAAGGCAAATGCTGAATCAGATGCACAACCAGAATATAAAAGTCAAAGTGGCCTTCAAGGACAAGACCGAGTAAATTAGTATGTAAACGTGAATTTCACAATCTCTACTTATCCTCATGAGCATTGAGGAATGTATGGAATTATTGAATCACTACATTGTACACCTGAAACTAATATAACACTGTATGTGAACTAACTAAGTAAATAAATAAATAAATAAATAAATAAATAAATAAATAAATAAATAAGGGGCACCTGCGTGATTCAGTCCATTGAGTGCCCAACTCTTGATTTTGGAAGACCTCAATCCGAGGGTTGTAGAATTGAGTCCCACGTTGGTCTCCAAGCTAAGCATGGAGACTGCTTGAGATTCTCTCTGTCCCTCTGCCCCCTTGCCCACTTGTGTGCTCTCTCTCTCTCTCTTTCTCTAAAATACAAATAAATAGGGACACCTGAGTGGCTCAGTCGGTTAAACATCTGACTTTGGCTCAGGTCAGGATCTCACAGCTTGTGAGTTCGAGCCCCACATCAGGCTCTGTGTCTGGGTGCCTGCTTCAGATTCTGTGTCTCCGTCTCTCTCTACTCCTCCCCTGCTCATGCTCTGTCTCTGTGTCTCAAAAATGAATAAATACTAAAAAAAATTTAAAAATAAAAAACTAAAAATAAATAATAAAAGTAAATTTCACGATCTACAGAGAAGTTGTGACAGTCATAATAAAAACAGATGCCCCATAAAATAAAGCAACAAAATTAATTTGTAATGTAAAATCTAATATCAGAAAAATTTGATTAAATGCTTAATTACACTTGGGGGATTTTAATACAATCATCTGAGTATTTCATAGTTTATGTAAATAGAAATTAAGTAAGAATATTGGAATTTGATTAAGAGTAAAAAAGCTTCATTTAATAGGGGACATTCCAAAGATCATTCCAGATCATTCCAAAGAACCTGGTTCATTGGCAGGAAGAAATCATTACAACATTACCAAGATTAAAGAATAGCAGGCCCTGGTTTCTGACCATAGTGCATTAAGACTAGAAATAAACCATGGCCCCCTCCCAAATGACCAGAAGAAATAACTCCCCTTAACATTCAAGTGAAGAACGTCAGGTTCTTCCTCTGAAGATTTGTCCATATTTCTATGTCCAAGCAGGTATGTGGACATAAGGTTATATGATTCATTCCCACAAGAGCTGATACAAAGTAAAACTGAGCTTTTCCGTGCTACCCGGGGAGGGATCCATACGGCGTTGTTTTGTGTTCCCGTCGTAACTTAAAGGGAAACTTTCACAATGTCCGGAGCCCTTGATGTCCTGCAGATGAAGGAGGAGGATGTCCTCAAATTTCTTGCAGCAGGAACCCACTTAGGTGGCACCAACCTTGACTTCCAGATGGAACAGTATATCTACAAAAGGAAAAGTGACGGTATCTACATCATAAATCGGAAGAGAACCTGGGAGAAGCTTCTGCTGGCAGCTCGTGCCATCGTCGCCATCGAAAACCCAGCCGACGTCAGTGTCATATCACTGGCCAGCGAGCTGTGCTGAAGTTTGCCGCCGCCCCTGGAGCCACGCCCGTTGCCGGCCGCTTCACTCCTGGCACCTTCACCAACCAGATCCAGGCAGCCTTCCGGGAGCCGAGGCTTCTGGTGGTTACTGATCCCAGGGCTGACCACCAGCCTCTCACGGAGGCCTCCTACGTTAACCTGCCTACCAGCGCTCTGTGTAACACCGACTCTCCCCTGCGCTACGTGGACATTGCCATCCCTTGCAACAACCAGGGAGCTCACTCGGTGGGTCTCGTGTGGTGGATGCGCATGCGTGGCACCTGCGCATGCGTGGCACCATTTCCCGGGAGCACCCGTGGGAGGTCATGCCTGATCTCTGCTTCTACAGGGAGCCCGAAGCGATTGAGAAGGAAGAGCAGGCTGCGGCCGAAAAGGCCGTGACCACGGAGGAATTTCAGGGTGAATGGACGGCTCCGGCGCCCGAGTTCACTGCTACTCAGCCCGAAGTCGCAGACTGGTCTGAGGGCGCGCAGGTGCCCTCGGTGCCTATCCAGCAGTTC
This sequence comes from Paradoxurus hermaphroditus, assembly GCA_004024585.1. Taxonomy (NCBI): domain Eukaryota; kingdom Metazoa; phylum Chordata; class Mammalia; order Carnivora; family Viverridae; genus Paradoxurus; species Paradoxurus hermaphroditus. The sequence goes on from PITB01014258.1 coordinate 14,201, forward strand.
CCTACCGAGGACTGGAGCGCCCAGCCTGCCACGGAAGACTGGTCTGCGGCCCCCACTGCTCAGGCTACGGAGTGGGTAGGAACAACCACCGAGTGGTCTTGAGCTGCCCTTCTGCGGAGACCGACAACATGGAAATCAGGTTGACGGAAAATAAACAGTTTCTAAAAAAAAAAACACACACACACAAAGTAAAACTGAAACCTAAGAGAGACAAGACAGAGCTGTAGCCAGTGTGTCAGCTAGGTCTGGAGTCCGCTCTGTGCGTTGAGGTATTCACGGAAGTTACTGTTGTGTTTCTCAGAAGCCCATCTCAGACATGTCCTCACTGCACTTCATCTGCCCTGGAAACGACGCATGTCCGATGATCTCAGACCCTGTTATAAGAGTCCCCTCCCCAACTCTCCTGCCTGCTGGCCACTCCTCCTCTCTTGACCTCATGGCTCCATCTATAAAATAAGGAAGTCTGACCTGCTTGATTCCAAAGATCCTGACTGTAAGGGTCTCCGGGACGTTACGTAGTGTATAAAAATGTGTTTATTCACTCCATTAAACTATTATTTTCTGAGTCCCTCTTAATTTAAGCCCCTCTCCCTAAAAACACAGCATAAGCCGAGAGTTTCAGTTGGTCCCAGTGCAGTGTGATGAAGACAAGACAGAGGGGAGACACTATGAGCAGAGCTGTTGCAACACTCCCATGGGCGAGGGGGAGGGAGGAAGACTGGGTGTGGGTTCTCCCTTTATATACTACCATGATATTTTTATCTGCTCTTCTAGTCTTCTGCCTCCCCTCAGAACAGGGTTCTGAGTAGTGAATGATCAATTCATTGATCAACATTCCTTTGTACTTGTTTCATTGCCTGTGACCCACCTCCTGAACCCCGCCCCACGGAGGCAAATAAAAGCCTGAGTCCAGAGCCCCACTGCAGAATTTTCTGTACTCCTGGATCTGCCACATCCTTCCTAAAGACCATGAAATTCTTGCTCCTGACCCTTATTGTGTTTTTGACCCTGTTCCAGATGCTGCCAGGTAACCAGAACTAAAGAAAAAGGAAGAGAGCTAGGGTGGGGAACTTCCCACGGAAGATTTATTTTCTTTCTGTCCATCCATTCGACAAGGTTTTCAGGGGTGTCTGAAATCTGCTTGACCTTATTAGAATGTACTCCCAGGACAGTCCTGAGACCCCATACTGGGAATGTGTATCTGGCCAGGATCCCTAGAGCCCGTGGGCAGGATGTCTTCCAAAAAGCCCTTCTCATGCTCAGGTGTAACTTCAACATCCAAAATTGCCCTTGGTACTTTGTATCAATGTCCCCAAGACCCAACTGAGCGGCTGCCTGACTTCAGCTATCTCTCCAATCCCTACCAGACCATGAGTCCTGAAGTCTTTCTTAGATGTTAAGGTCTAGTATCTCTCCATAAGAAATCCTTTCGAAGTCTGGAATGAAAGTATCTGCAGAGCAGTCATGTGGAAGAGAGCACAGTCCTTTCCGCTCCTTTCCAACTAGAAAAGTCTGTGATTTTGTTAATGATTTATAATGAGATTTTAGAAACAAGTGGCCAGAGCTCTGAAACTACTGTTTATGAAGGCCTGAATAATTTTTAGACAAGGTAAAATTTCCTTCATCAGTCTGATGTTTAAAATCTTTTTTCTATACATATATAAATGCACATAAGTATACATGCTCTTATAACTCTTTTTTTAACCAAAAAAGTAACTATGTGTTGCTCTAAAATGTTTTTATTCAATATATGGTAGACATCTTCCTTGTTGCCCCATAAAAATTAGCCTCATTGCTTCTAGGAGTCACATACTATTCCATCATGTAGATAGATCCTAGTTTGTACATCTAATCCCTATTCAGGGTAAAACGTGATCTTTCCAGATCTTTGATAAGACAAACAGAACCGCAACTGACTTTTTGTGCATATGTTTTTACTTGAAGAAAAAATTTCTAAATAAATTCCTAGAGGTGGACTTGCTAGGCAGAGTAAGTTTATGATTTTGTTTTTCAAAACAAAATGGATCAGACATCTTTCGGGGTAAAAAAGCTTTAGAAGACCCAAATGAACCTTCTTTACATAAACCCAGAAAAATCAGGGTTGTAGCCACTTCTCAACTGTAACACTGATATGAAAGGAAAAATAAATACTTTAAATAGTGAAGGAAAAGGACCATGAACCTAGAAATCTTGTATCCATTTACACTGCTACTTAAATATAGAAGTATAACAAAAAATATTCTCAAGGGTAGAGGGCCTAAGAATGTTTGCCATGCAAAGACACATTTTGAAAACACTCTTGGAGGAAGAACTCACATAAAAAGAAAAATGGTCCAGGAGAATGTTGGAAATGATATGAGAGGAATGAATTGTCAATTAGTTCTTAATTTTTTAGTTGACTTAAAAAACTGGACTGGGGGTATGTAGACAAAGAAAAATATATCCCATAATTCCCATAAATTTTAGATAATTAACATGATTAGGGAGGGGATGGCCAAAGCTCACTGGAGAGGAAGGCCAGGAATATGAGAACATTGCTGAGGGCACTTGCCTTGTTAAAAGTGAGATATAATTATAGATAAGTCTCAATAATCAATAAAGATGATGGACATATCATGGACATATCATGGACATGGGCTTTATGTTATTGCTAATAGCATAAGAATAAAAATAAAATAAGTACATTTTAAACCAGCTGAAAAAAAAACCCTTATCTAGCTAATAAAAAGTGGTAAATAACAAAAAAACTACAAGTAGAAAATATGAAATAAGATAGCAGAAATAATTCCAAATGTAATTTTAATTACAATAACTGTAAATGAATTAAACTCCATAGATAAAGGTTTAGGCTTTCAAATGAGAAAGAAAGCTAAAGTGACATGTAGTCAAGCATAGAAAGATATGGATTAAAATAATGAAGTGCCATGCCAGGCAAATATAAACTAAAAGAAAGCTGAAGTAACAATCTTAATTTGTGGCAAAGAAAAATTTAGGGCAAAACATATATTTGACAAAGAGTCAGGTTATATACTTGTGAAAGAAATAATTGGCACTTAAGTAACTTTGGCACTTACAATTTCAACTTCCAGATTTGAAAAACAACAGATGACAGTACTTCAGAGAGTAATAGTTAGGTGAGTGGCATTTGGAGATCTTTAACTCAATTTTAAACTTAATTGATAATACACTGAAGATCTGACCAAAGTATTGAATAAACTTGAGCTATGGGGATACAAATTTATATGAGGACATTTCTATGCCCAATAGAGAGTAAGCATTCTTTTGAGAACACAAAAACTTTACAAAATTTACAAAAATATCTCACATGTAAGACCACAAAGACAGCTACATTAAACCAAATAATATCATAAAGATCACATTCTCCAATATAACCAATACAATTGGAAATTAATAATAAAAGAATAGCAAATGACTCATTTATATGGAAACCAAATGGCACATTGCTAAATAAATGTTGACCTATATAAGGAATTATATTTACAGACAACTAAGTCACATGGATATGCCCAGAGTCAAATGATGGGGCAGATGCCCCCAACCATAGTGGAAGAGAATCATAAAATTATACAGCAAAGGATGTGGATCCCAAAGGAGTAAAAATTCGGAGCCTATTTCACAGTCAGCCTGCCACATGATGTTAGAAGTCCGAGCAGGATTACCTTGGGTGGCAGGGAACATTAGTGGAAGCAGGAGGATGTGAAGGGGCTTTCTAGTGCTGATTTCATGAACAGTTTTATGATGTACATCAGTAATTAGTGCACACTTCTGGAATATGTTATGCTTGAGTTAAAATTTTACTTTAAAAACTCAAGCATAATTGTGTTACATATAGCTTCTAGATTTATCTTTTCTGTAATCTTTATCTAGATTTCCTCTTATTTCTCCTTCTTCTGTCCTTTTTTACTTTTTTTTAATATATATATTTTAATGTTTATTTATTTTTGAGAGACATAGAGGCACAGCATGAACAGGGGAAGGGCAGAGAGAGAAGGAGACACAGAATCAGAAGCAGGCTCCAGGCTCTGAGCCATCAGCACAGAGCCCGATGCGGGGCTCAAACTCACAGACCGCGAGATCATGACCTGAGCCGAAGTCGGCCACCCAACCGACTGAGCCACCCAGGCTCCCTCTTTTTTCCTTTTTAATATTCAACCTGATTCTTGAATGTCTTCTTTTGTTTGAAATGATATGTGGTATCACCGAAGTGTATAAAGGAGAAAATTTCAGCTGTTGTTAGTTAAGCATTGGATCAAGTTCAAAAACGCATTTTTAAAACTGTTTATGACCCTTGGGTACTTTTAAGATTAATAATAATATATCAAGACACAATGAAATATAGATGATATCAGTTGCATTGCCTAATTTTTAAATTTTATTTTTCTTAAGTAAAGTATGTGTCATTAGAAAATCTATTTAACAATTAACAACCAAATTTTGACAGTTTGGGGATACTTAGCGATAATGCCTCAACAGGTAAAATGTGTCAATTAAGTGTACTCTCTCCCATTAAACTTGGAAAATCCTAGGTCTTACCCATATGTTTTCTATGAAGTGACCAGTAGGCTTTTCACAAACATCTCAAAATTAAAAGGAAATGTGTTTTTATCTAACTAGGGATAGTCCGTCCTCAGGGATCTGTACAATTCTTTGTTGTCGCCCTTCCAAAATTTATTAATGTGTGGACTTTCCTCCAGATACGTTACAGCCTTTATCTATAGGATGCTGGTTCTCCCAACCACCATCATCCGCATCACCTGGGAACTTGTTGGAAATGCAAATTTTTTCCAGCTTTATTGAGATATAATTGACATATGATGTTGTGTAAGTTTAAAGTGTACAATGTGTTGACTTGATATACTTATATATAGCAAAATGATACTACCACAGAGTTGGCCAACACCTCCATCATGTCACATAATTTCCACTTCTTTTTTGCAGTAAGACCATTTAGGATCCACTCTCTTAGCAACATTCGAGTATTTAATACAGTATTTTTAATTATAATCACCATGCTGTGATCCCTGGAATTTGTTTACCCTAAAATTGGAAGTATATACCCTTTGACCAACACCTCATTTCCCTCACCCCCTGATAACCATCATTCTAATCTCTCTATGAGTTTGATGCTTTTAAATTACACCTGTAAGTAAGATCATACAGTATTCGTCTTTCTCTGTCTGACTTACTTCTCTTAGCATAACACTCTCAAGCTCCATCTATGTTGTAGCAAATAGTAGGATTTCCCTCTCTCTCATGGCTGAATAATATTTCTCTGAATGTGTGTGTGTGTGTGTGTACACGTGTGTACACATGTATGTATGTGACCTTTATCCATTCATCTGTTGATGGCTAGTTCTATATTTTGGCTGTTTTTTCTACAAATCGGTTGTTGTGATTAATGATGCAATGAACACAGGAATGCAGACATCTCTTTGTAATAGTGGTATCTCCTCTTCAGATGTATACCCAGAATTGGGATTGCTGGACCATACGGTAGTTCTGTTTTTAATTTTGGAGAGAAACCCCATACTGTTTTCCATAGTGGCAGTATTTATGTACATCCCCACTAATAGTGCACAAGGATTCCCTTTTCTTCACATCCGCTTTAACACTTGTTATCTTTTTTTTTTAACAGAATTCATTCTAACAGATGTGAAGTAATATTTCATTTTGATTTTAATTTGCATTTTCCTGATGATTAGTGAAGTTGAGCAACTTTTCAGGTACCTGTTGACCATTTGGTTGTCTCCTTTAGAAAACTGTCTATTCAGATCCTTTGCCCAGTTTTTAATTGAACTGTTGTTTTGTGTTTGTTTATATTTGTTTCTTGTGTTTGTTTTTGTTTGTTTTTGAGTTGTATGAGTTCTTTATACATTTTAGATGTTAACCCTTACCATATATATGACCTGCAAATATTTTCTCCCATTCCATAGGGTGCCTTTTCATTTCATTGGTAGTTTTATTTTGCTGTGCAGAAAAGTTTTCATTTAATGTAGTCCTATATGTTGATTTTTGCTTTTGTTGCTTGGGCTTTTGAAGTCATATCCAAAAAATCATTGCCAAGACCAATGTCAAGGAGATGTTTCTCTAGGTTTTATTCTAGGATTTTCACAGTTGCAGGTCTTCGGTTTCAGTCTTTAATCCATCTCGAGTTCATTTTTGTGAGTGGAGTAAGATAAGGGACCAATTTCATTTTTCTGCATGTAGACATCCAGTTTTCCCAGCACCATTTGCTGAAGAGACTATCCTTTCTTTGCTGAATGTTCTTGCTTCCCTTGTCAAACAATTGGTTGACCATATAAGCAGGGATTTATTTCTGGGCTCTCAATTCTGTTCCATTGGTCTGTGTTTGTTTTTATGCCAGCATCATACTGTTTTGAATACTATAGCTTTATAATATCGTTTGAAATCAGGAAACCTGATGCTTTCAGCTTTGTTATTTCTCAAGATTGCTTTGGTTATCTGGTGTATGTGTGTGTGTGTGTGTGTGTGTGTGTGTGTCTCCATATGAATTTTAGAATTGTTTTTCTGTTTCTATGAAAAATCCCATTGGAATTTTTCTAGAGATTGCATTAAATCTATAGATGGTTTTGGGTAGTGTGGATATTTTTAATAGTATTGATTCTTCCAATCTCTGAACACAGTACATCTTTCCATTTTTGTGTGTCTTCTTTAATTTCATTCATCAAAGTCTTATAGTTTTCTAGGAATGCAAAGTTTCAAGCCCTATCTCAGACATACTAAATCAGAAATTCTGGGGATGAGCCCAGTAGTCTGTGTCTTAACAAGCCCTCTGGGGGGGTTGTGGTCAAGTCTGAGAATCAGGAATAATCTACTGTAGCTGTGTTTCTGAGATGTCTTAACTGAAACACTGATAACACTGATTTTGTTTCATTGTTGACTCTTAGAGAAATTATTTTTATGTCATTTGTGGATCCAGTTCAAGCAGAAATTTCTGTGCCTGTGTTGTGATAAGTGCAAAAAACTCAGCTGAATCAGAATTCAGTTAGCTCACTCTGCTCAGCTAATGTTACATAATCACACAACTTCTTACCAAATAACTACAGCTCTTGTTGACTAGCAAGCTCCTTTGACATTATGATAAGATGCTTAAGAATATGATGTATACCAAACCTTCCTTTGCCTACATGAAAACAGGTTTGTCGTGAAGATTACAAATATTGTCACTGTAATAGCCATAAGAATATCTTGACATAATTGACGATCTTTACTCTTTTCAGTCTACGGGGGCCAAAAATCTTGCTGGATCACAAAAGGACATTGCAGGAAAGACTACAAATCTGATAAACAGGTGAAAAAGCCATGTAAAAATGGTAACTATTGCTGCATTCCAAGCAAGATGGATTCTCATCCACAGACAACCCAAGCACCTACTAAGAAATCCCAAATTTTAAGCACTGATTTGGAAGGAGATGATGTTTTGGAACATGTACTAATAGTCATCATGAGGCAAGCCAAAATTTGGAGGGAAGCAGAAGAAATTTGGGACTTGTCAGGCCAGGGATTGTTAATTCCAGTCTCTCTTCCCTGGGCCCATTAAGATCTACATGGCCTCCTCTCTGCTGTCATTCATCTCTGTCTTCACAAGGCTGAATGAAGACCTTGAGGTGCCCAAAGTACTCACTGAAATGGTGTCCCACTCCCAACAATATGTAATTCAAACAAAACAATAATAGATCAATATAATAGAAGAAAACTTCCAGTGTTTCTCATAAAAATTTTCTCAAATAATTTTTTGAAATATCAAGTATTAAATTACTTCATCCAAGAAAAACATTTTTCCGGGGCACCTGGGTGGCTCAGTCAGTTAGGCAACCTATTCTTGATTTCAGCTCGGGTCATGATCCCATGGTTCGTGGAATCAAGTCCTGCATTGGGCTCTGAGCTGACAGCATGGAACCTGCTTAAGATTCTCTCTCCCTCTCTCTCTGCCCCTCCCCCTTCACTCTCTCTCTCTCTTTCCAAATAAAAAAATAGACTTTAAAAAATAATAAGAAAAACTTTTTTTTTCATTTCTTTTACACCTGCTTTGCTAGTGAACCATGTCAAAGGTACTATTCTCTTCGTCTGGGTCAAAGAGTTTGAGAAATATCTGTGGAATTCCTTGTTTTACACTTGCCTTCTGGTTCAACATAAGTAACTCCATAATTTTTTGACTAATAGCTACCAGGACACTAAGAATTTCTTTATAAAATAGAAGATACCTCAGATAAATGCATCCCATTTATTACTAACTCATTTTGGTTGTAAATATCTTTTAGACATAGATCAATCGAATAGAATTGAGAGCCCAGAATTAACTCCCCACATAGATGGTTAACAAATATTCAACAAGAGAGCCTCAGTAGAGAATATCCAATGGAGAAAAGGATAGTGTCTTCATTAAACAGAGCTTGGAAGACTGGATAACTATACGCAGAAAAAATGAAACTGGACCCCTAATTTACACCACTCACAAAAATGAATTCAAAATGGATTAAAGACTGAAATCGAAGACGTGAAACTGTATAACTCCTAGGAAAAAACAGAGGGACAGTAGTCTTGGCAATGATTTTTTTGGAGATGATGCCAAAGTCAAAGCAATGAAAGCATAAATCAACAAGCAGGACTACAGCAAACTAAAAATCTTCTGCACAGCAAAGTAAAAAGGAAACTTATGGAATGTGAGAGAATATTTGCAAATAATTTATCTGTTAAGGGGTTAATATGCAAAATATGTAAGGAATGTATACAATTCAGTAGCAAAAGCAAACAAACAATCAGATTAAAAATGAGCAAAGGACCTGCATAAAAACATTTTTTTTAAAGAAGATATACAGACGGCCAGCATGGATATGAAAAGGTGCTCACCATCACCATTTATCAGGGAAACTCAACTCCAAATCACAATCAATATCACCTCACACTAAAATGGTCGTCGCCAAGAAGACTAAGAGTTAACAAGAGTTGGTGAGGACGTGAAGAAAAGGGAACCCTCGTGCACTGTTAGTAGGATTGTTAATGGGTGCAGTCACTATGGAAAATAATATTGAGGTTCTTCAAAAAATCTAAACTAGAACTACCATATGATCCAGCAAATTCCAATTCTGGGCATATATTTAAAGGAAATGAAAACAGGATGTCAAGGAGATACATGCACTACCATGTTTATTACAGCATTTTGCACACTAGCCAGCATATGGAAATCATCTAAGTATCCATCAGTGGATGAATGGATAAAGAAGATGTGAGATATATAGATACCGATGATGTAGATATAGATATAGATATAGTTGTAATGGAATATTATTCAGCCATGAGAAAAAAGGAACTCTTGCCTTTTGCAAAACATGGATAGACCTTGTGGACATTATGCTAAGTGAGATATGTCAGATAGAAAAAAAAACCAATACTGTTAGAATATCACCTATATGTGGAACCTAAAGAGAAACCGAACTCGTAAAAACAGACTGTAAAATAGTGGTTATCAGGGGTTGGAGGTTGGAGGTTTAGAAGCGATGTTGTTAGGGCATAAACTTGCAACTAGTAGATAAACAGTAAGTCCTGGAGATTTAATGCACAGTACAGTGAATATAGACAACAGTATTGTATTATAGTCATCAAACTTGATAAGAGACTAGCTTGTAACTATTCCCACCACAAAACAAAAAAAACAAAAAAACAAAGATAATTATGTGACATGATAGAGGCGCTATCACTAAAATGGCAATCATATTACAGTATATAAATGTATCAAATCCACATATTGTACACCTTAAACTTACATAGTATTACATGTTAAGTTTTTCAATTAAAAAATAAAATAAACACTTCTCTAAATAAATAAACCAAAAAACCTTCTGTTTAATATCTTGCTTTAGAATGGGACTGGGCCAGAGGAGTACTCTGAGGAATCCTCTGTCTCCTTTGCTCAAGGACTAGACAACAAAGACAACACTGTTGATTTGCAGGCTCCGTGGGCTTATTTTCTTGACCCGAGCTCTGATCATATTTGGCAATCCAAGGGCCTGTACAGGAGGTAGCTGAACCCTACATGATGATACTTGCTTTTCTGAAGATATGTCTCAAGGTTAGCAATATTGCACTGTTTTATTTAGCATTTCTCTTATCCTATAAGAGCATTTCTCTTATCCTAGGATTAAAACACAAGAATAGCTTCCTTTCAATTAGCTGCAAGACCCTCGTGATCTCAACCTCCAATTTATCTCTCCAATTACTCTCCACCTAACTTATCCTGTAGACAATGTCACCCTTATGGTTTTTCCAAAACTTCAGTATAGATGCCGCCCCTAGGCCTTTGTACCTGCTGCTTCCTTTGCCTGGTATACTTTTCTCACAGTTAGTCTCAAAGCTCCCTCTTTCATGTCCTTTTCTTTTTTTTTTAATTTTTTTTAACGTTTATTTATTTTTGAGAGACATAGAGACAGAGTATGAGCAGGGGAAGGGCAGAGAGAGAGAGAGAGATACAGAATCCGACACAGGCTCCAGGCTCTGAGCCGCCAGCACAGAGCCCGAAGCAGGGCTCGAACTCACAGACCGTGAGATCATGACCTGAGCCGAAGTCAGACGCTTAACCAACTGAGCCACCCAGCGCCCCTTTCATGTCCTTCTCAATGATATCTTTTGCTACTTCTCTTCCAATCACACACTTCCTATCCACTCTTCCCTGCTTCCCTACTCTCCATAAAGCTTATCATCTGGATTCAACTGTATCTAAAATAAAGAATATATCACTTTCTTCTCTTACTCACTGTCTTATTGTCTCCTGAAAAACTGACATCTCCTTAAGAGTAGGGCATATAGTATATTTTGTTAATGGGTGTTTCCTCTTGTGTCTTGAACAGTGCCTGTATGTAATCAACACTTAACAAACATTTGTTGAATACATGAACAAGTGACTCTTTCCACTTCTGTTAATTGCCTGTTCATAGCATTTGCCCGTTATTTCTTCTGGGCAGGTGATGCATTCTTGTTGATGTGAAGTTCTTTGTCTTTGATATTATTCCCTAGTCAGCTTTAGTCACTGGGTATGTTATCCTCCAATCTCATCTACCTATGACCTTTGCCCATGATATGTCATTCATTGAACAAAAATACTTAATTCTGATCTAATCAAATTCAACCTTTTGTTTTTCCTTATTGGGTTTTGCTTGGTGATTTTGTTAAAGAAGTTTTCCCTCATTCTTACATCTCAAAGGGAATCTCTGATATTATTTTCTAATAACTTTTTCACTATGTCTTTCATGTTCACAAGATGAAATGTGTAAATCTACTTTTATTTTTCTCATGAAATGAGCCAGTTTTCCCAGTACTATATGCTCGGAAATGGAAAAATCAATTTCTCCATTGATTCATGGTGTCATTGTTACTGCGTATTAAGTTCCCCATTTAAGCATGGATCTATTTCAGCTGCCTATTCTCTTCTAGTGGCCTATTTATTCTTGTGAAAATCCTATATTTTTATAATACCATAGCTTTATATTCTGTGAGTGTCTAGAAGGGCAAGCTTTTGTCTTGCTTTTTATTTCTTTAAGGAATCTTAGCTTTTGGTGGCCTTTATTCTTCATTATAAATTTTAAAGTAATATAATCAATCTTCCAGAAATCCCACTGAGATTTTGATTAGAAGTGCATTAAATTTATGGATTAATTTAGAGGAAAGTGAATATGATAATTAAGTCATTCCATTCAAAATCACATCTGCTATTTGAGTTTAAGATATATCCCACTGAGGTTTTGGATATTCTTCATTTAAAACAAGATACTTCAGGGGCACCTGGGTGGCACAGTTGGTTAAGTGTCCGGCTCTTGATCTCAGCTCAGATCATGATCTCACAGTTTGTGAGTTCGAGCCCTGGATTGGGCTCTGCGCTGATGACTCAGAGCCTGCTTGGAATTCTGTCTCTCCTCCCTACCCTTCCCCTGCTTGTGCTTTCTCGCCCTCAAAATAAACAAATAAACTTAAACGAGCAAAAAAAAAAAAAAAAGCCAAGATACTTCATAGCCATATTGTATATTTTATTATACTTTCTAGTTAGTTATTGTTAGTGTAGAGAAGTACTGTTGATTCTTGTAAATTGATACACCCATTAATTATAAAGTTTGTTGATTCTTTTTTTATATTATAATCATGACTGTTGGAATAAATGACAGTTTTATCTCTTCCTTCCAATACTTATAATACTTTTGGTTTTGATTTTGGTTGTTGTTGTTGTTGTTTTACCTTTAAGCCCTGACCAGATCTACCACTATTATTTTAAACAATAGCAATAATAGTATATTTGTTTTACTGACTTGAGCAGGAATGAATTTCTCAATTAGATAATGTCAGCTCTAGACTTTGATACATAACCTTCACCAAATCAAAGAAATCCTTTCTATTCCTGCTTTGCCTAGAGTTTTCATTTTAAGTAAGCCTTGAACTCTATCAAATCCTTTTTCTGCATCAAATAAGAGTAATTCTATTACTTATCTCTTTAATTCTATAAAGGTAGAAATTTTCATTGATAGGTTGATAGATTTCCCAGGTTAGATGATATTTTGCAGGTGGAATTAAACCCTCCTTGGTTATGATATGATGTATTTTAATACACCATTGAATTCAGTTGGCTAATACTGTAATTAGGATATTCTTGAGTTTATATTTATAAAGAAAATTGACCTATAATTCTTTTTCCCTCCTATTTTCTGGGACATTTTATATAAGATAATACTTGGATTGATCTTCCGTGTAATTAGAAGCACTCACCTTTAAAATCAGGAGAGCTATGTGATTCACAAGAGCCAAAAGGTGGAAGCAACCCAAATGTCCATTGACAGATGAATGGACAAACAAATGTGGTACGTGCACAAAATGGAATATTACCGAACCTTAAAAACGGAGAGATACCTGGGTGACTCAGTTGGTTAAGCATTCTGACTCTTGATTTTGGCCCAGGTCATGATCTCACAGTTCATGAGATCGAGCCCCACATCAGGTTCCATGCTGACAACATGGATCCCAGAGCCTGCTTGGGATTCTCTCTCTCTCTCTCTCTCTATCTCTCTCTCTCTCTCTGTCTCTCTCTCTGCCCCTCCCCTACTCATTCTCATTCTCTTTCTCTCTCTCAAAATAAATAAATAAACTTTAAAAAAGAAAATAAAATAGTAAAAAATAAGAAAAGGAAATTCTGACACATGCTACACTATGGGTGAGCACTAAAGTTGTAATGCTGAGATGGGCAGTCACAAGGACAAATACTGTGAGTCCGCTTGTATGAGGTACCTAGAGTAGTCAGATGTAGGCAAAAAGTAAGTAGCCTGGTGGTTGTCAGGATGATGGGGAGGTCATTTTTACTGGGTACAGAGTTTCAGTGCTGCGGCGAAGAAGAGTTTTGGGATGGGAACCCAACAATGTGAATGAGTCTAATGGCCCCGAACTATACACTTAAAAAGGGTTAAGATGGCAAATTTTATGTTATACGTATTTTACCAAAACTTTAAAAATCATCCTGGGTTGAGGCTTTGGGGAAGAAGAGTTTTTTTCACTGCTGTTTCAGTTTCTTAACCCTCATTGATCCATTCAAGTTTATGTTTCCTTCCTGGGCCGATCCTGGAATGTCTTTATGGATATACACATTTCTCATGGGTTCTCAGTATTATCGGTGTACGGTTGTCGATTATTTTTAATACGATGTTTTGATCTCACCATTTCACTATAGCTGTCATTTTTACTATCTCCCTTTTTTTCTTAATCAGTCTCTCTAGAAATTTTCTGATCTCATTACTTCTGACTTTGCTTTACTATTCTTCTAATCTAAGTTTTATTTTTTACCATATTATTTAATTTCCGAATACATGAGATTTTCAGTTCTAATATGACATTTGGTTGCAAAACACACAATGTATGACATTAAACACATGGAACTCACTTAGGGTTTTCTATGGCCTGAAACCTTGCTACGTAAAATGGACCAGTGCCAGCATCGTCTAGAGGACAGTTAGAAAAGCAGAAACTCAGACCCAGCCCCACCAACTGAATCAGAATCTACATTTGAACGAGATTTCTACCCACATTACGAAGTTGAAAAATCACCACCCGTATTAATACCTGAGCAAACAAAGCATCTCAGGTAGGAATACATACCTACACTATTCTAAGTATGCGGTAATGTTCTATTCCTTAATGAGAATACAGGCACATGAGTATTTGCTTTTTTGTTACTGGTAGATTTTATAGACTCATTTGAATATATATTTAAAGTAATTAACTACATGGGCCACAACCAATGCAAGAAACTCAATCAACAGTGATAACCAGATGAACTTTCTTTACGTGGATACCTTCACACAGGCCCAAGGAACTTCATTATAATAAGCTCCACTTCCCGTGACTGGCAAGTTTCTTTTCGCTTATGGCAAGATATTCGTCTCGCTTTCAGAAAACCTAAAAAAATGGTGAGTAAGAGATTGGGAACAGAGACTTAGAAACGCTGTGCTTATCAGGCCTGAGCTGGAAGCCTTAAAGCCAGAACCTAATTATGACCCATGATGTTGTTATGGGATTGCCAAATATACAGTCATGTTTGTAAAATTGAGCACATCAGTAACCTAGCGTCAATAGTCTCTCCTTTCATCATTTAGCCTATGGCAGTGGGAAAAAATGCTGGCACAAACCGGACACTGCAGGAAACCTGCAAAGTTGAGAATGTGATAAAAACAGCATGTCAACATCAAGTCTGCTGAGTTCCAGGCCAGAGAGTTCCTCTCGCTTCTCCCGCAATCATATATAATTTCCAATCTGATAGTACTGATATAATTGTAGCAAGTTCTACTACACCCGGCTTTAAAATAAGCACCAAGAATAAAGAAGGTGAAAAGTCTGACTTGGAACTGAAACTTCAGTTCTTTCTCTGAGACGTTCGTCAAAGCTCATGACTCCCTCTCATCTGTCACTCATCCTGTCCTCAGAGGGATGAACTAAGTCATATGGATAAAGCACCGAAAATACCACAGTGATCACACCCCCTCCATCAATGTGTAATTCTAGATAAAATCCGCTGTGTAAGGAAGTCTGAAATTTTTCAATACTTCCAACAATAAACTCCTCCGTGCTTTTCTCAAAATTTCAAATTCTTTCCACAATAGGTTTTAATACATTTCTAGTAACGCTTCATTTGCTGGCGACCTGGGCACAGCCTTAACCACTTAGTTAAGTATTCCTACACTGACCTTTCCATTGTCCTGTCTTCTCCACGAGTGATTTGGTAAACCAGAGACATCCCTGGTGTTCATCCTGTCTCTTGATGGCAGCAAAAATTGTCACGATCAAAATTCCAAATCCTTGCATTTATAAAAGTCGCTTCTAGGATACCGAAGCCTTTCTTTACAACAGCAGATTTTGAAAGTATCCATTCTACTACTCATTAACCTTGACCGTAAAGCCCTATAGCAACATCACTCACTGTAGGAAATTGACTGGCCCGGGTATGAGCTCGAAGTACTCATTTTTGCCCCAATTCCTTCAAGGTTGGAATAGAAGCTGTTGAAAGGCCGGCTTTATAAGCCCATTTCCTTGACCAAGACTTGATCACACATGGACGTCCATGGGTAGGAATGGTCTCTTAATTGTGGGTAAAAAGATGGGCCATTTTGTCCCCTCAGTTACTGAGAGCTTTATTTATCTCCCTCTGATGGCATAGAACTATCTACGCGCCCCATCTCCTTTCAGAGAGGCCCACCCACATAACCACCACACACCTCATTTTTCCCCAAACTTCTAATCTTGCTCTTTCTAAGACCCTGACCAGCCCACCGGTCAACCCGTTATCACTAGCCATGAAACACTTTAGATCCATACCTTAGACCATCCCTCCTTCTGCAGAACGGATTTCCCTTACTCACTGTTGAACTTCAGGCACTTTGAAATCAGGCTACAATGCAGCACCTCCGGCTGGTGTTAGCATGTCGTGCAAGCCCCTCACAAACTTGCATTACTTTTTCCCTCCTTGTCAGCTGAACACAGGAAGTCTCTGTGACACCGTGAGTGTGTGACACAGAAGAGCCAGTCAAGCAAGGCATCGGAGCCACCTGCTCCTGTAGCGCATTTACACCTTCCAGATCTACGGAGTCTCCACTTGGCATATACCGTTTCGGGGCGCCTGGGTGGCTCGGTCGGTTAAGCATCCAACTTCGGCTCAGGTCATCATCTCACAGTTCGTGGGTTCGAGCCCTGCATTGGGATCTGTGCCGACAGCTCAGAGCCTGGAGCCTGCTTTGGATTCTGTGTCTCCCTCTCTCTGCCCCTCCCCTGCTCATGCTCTGTCTCTCTCTGTCTTTCAAAAATAAATAAATAGGGGCGCCTGGGTGGCTCAGTCGGTTAAGCGTCCAACTTCGGCTCAGGTCATGATCTCGTGGTCTGTGAGTTTGAGCCCCGCGTCAGGCTCTGTGCTGACAGCTCAGAGCCTGGAGCCTGCTTCAGATTCTGTATCTCCCTCTCTCTCTGCCCCTCCCCTGCTTGTGTTCTGTCTCTCTCTGTCTCAAAAATAAATAAACATTAAAAATTTTTTTAATAAATAAATATTTAAAGAATTTGTTAAAAAGACTATACCATTTCTACCCAACATTAGAATGCTCCTCCACAGGGGTCAGGTAATACCACCCTGAGGATGGAAAATTCAAATCACATGAGTTTATTTTTGCAAATTATCCTTAAAATTATTATTACCAGTAATTCTGATGTTTGGAGTCTTCGAAGTCCTGAATCTCTGGTCTGTGGTTTCTCCTGACCTTAATTCCTGGTGCCTTATTTCTTTGTGATTTTGTGATTTGGGGCTCAGATTTACGCATTTCCCTTGGAATTTAATCTGAGTAAATTAGCTGAGTCACGACTTAAAGGTCTATTCCTTCCTTTGTTTCTGTCGCACATCTTTGCCACTACTACTTTGAGGCAACTTTAGCTAGATCATCAACCTGATTTTTTTTTTCAGACCATCTATACGCCATGAATTCTGGCTAAGAAACTATGTGATATATGAGAGTCAGCTTGAGGCTGTAAATTCCCAGTAGAGGTTTTTTTCTGTGTACCAAGTACCAAGGTTCAAGACCAGACAATTTTCCTTGAAGAAGGCCTGATGAAGGAGAAGGAAAGTTGCATCTTTTTGTTTGGGTTTTCTTTTTTTAAAGAACGGCTTTCTTTTTTGTTTTGTTTATTAATTTTTGAGACAGCATGAGCGGGGAAGGGCAGAAAGAGAGAGAGACAGAGAGAGGGACAGAGGATCCAAAGTGGGCTCCAAGGTGACAGCAGCAAACCCAATGGTGAGGCTCAAACCACGACCCGTGATATCGTGATCTGAACCAAAGTCGGATGCTCAACCACCTGAGCCACCCAGGCGCCCCAGTTGTATCTGTTTTATCCTTACACAGCGTGTGTAACACGCTGGGTCCTGCTTTCAGGACTGAGATTTATGTAGATTTATGTCTGAAGACTCCCATTTCTTCAGACCCTAGGCACTGTCTCCTCTCGCCTGCCTACGCCTGACCCTGGCCAAAGCCGTGGAAACCAAAGCTCAGGTTCGCCTGATTCAGCAGATGCTTTCAAGACAGAAGCCAGTTGCAATTACTTCAGAAAAGCACCTGGTTTCGTTCGACCTTAATATTCTTTACTTTTTTTTTTTTTTTTGCAAGGCCAAGGATGCTTAAGAAATTTTATGTCTATTTTTAAAAAGGTATTTTAGATAGTCTCAGTACAAGGGCTCATTGGGTTCTTAGACCATTTCTCTGCCAGAAGTAGAGGTCTAGAACCACCAGTTTTGTCCAGATCATGAGGTTTGCTGTTATGAGACGCTGGGCAGCAACACAGAAGGAAGGAGAAGAGAAGAGAATTGTCAAAGGAGGAGTTAACACTCAATGTCTGAAGCCAAAATGCTGAAATGATTGTTTTCTTAAATAAAAGAGAGCCATGCTGGTCACGCTTAGGCTCATTAAGCAGAACAAAGTGCCGAACGTCTATAATATTTGGGGGAAGCATCCTGGGACGGGGGTGGGGGTCGTGTTGGTTACAGACGTGGAGATGGGTTGGTGACAACCCAGAGGCATAGACCCTGAAGCGAACCCGGTGCTGACTGTCTGACTTTCAAAGCATAATGCTGTCACTGATGATCCGGCTTTCAGAGGTGTGTTCCCAGAAGCGAGTTGTCACTGATAGATGAGAAAGGTTAAAAGCCTTTCAAGGTATTTGCTTGTTAACACGGCTATAGAACTGTCAGCCTTCTCCTAGGGATGTGGACGGTTTTGATTCTCACAAGAGGAGAGAGAACCAGAGGAACGCAATGAGGCAAATGACAGCAGAGGGACTCAAGAGGCAAAGCAGGAGGAGCCGCCAACCGAGCTAAGGTTTCTAGGGGGATGATGAATCGTGGTTGGAAACGCTACGGAGAGGCAGAGGGAGATACAAGTTGAGCAACATCCAGGGACCTTTCGAAAAGGAAGTCCGCCAGCAAACTTGGTCCAAGTCAGCTCAATAGTACAATAAGCAAAAAAAATAAATAATTGTAACAAGTTGAGGCAGAGGCTAGAGAAAGAGCATTGGTAAATGTAGCTACTCTCCTTTTGAGAAGTAGAGGTGGAGAAAGAAATGAGATATGAGTGGAGGTAAGACAGAAAAAGTAAAATTAGAATTTTACCTTAAAAAGCTAGTGTTGGCTGTCATTGAGGGACACGCCTCCTAGCTTTTCAGGGATTAAAAGTCCTTAACAGGGGCACCTGGGTGGCTCAGTGGGTTGAGTGTCTGACTCTTAATTTTGGCTCAGGTCATGATCTCCCGGTTCATGGGATTGAGCCCCGTGGTGACATTGGTGGCCTCCTTACTGGGCATGGAATCTGCTTAAGATTCTTTCTCTCCCTCTCTCTCTGCCTTTCCCCCCACTCTAAAAAATAAAAAGTCCCTTACAATAATCAAAAAGAACAATAGCGTGTAATATTCGAAGTCCTTCCTCAATAATCACCAAACCGACCTCCAGCCTCCCAACTTGAAACCTTGGCAGAAACAAGTTATTCACATTACAACAGCTGGTTAAGAAACTCTTCCATAAACAAAGGCATACCTGTCTACCCACCGCCCTGTGCATCCATCCCACTAACTCTGATCCCCCTCTGAGCCCCGCGTGGCACAGAGGAAGTCACAGCTCTGCCCAATCCTTCGACTCTCCCGCAGTGGTCTCGGGACATTCTCCCCGTCGTCTGTGGTTTGTCTAGATTCTTCTTGTCTCTCCAGTGTTCTCTCCCACAGAGCTGGATCCAGAACGGGAAAGATATCTCACCATGCAAAACCCAGTCTCTCACTGTGATTTCCAACAGACAGAAGCCACACAAGGGTAGCAGGTGCGTGACTTTTAATAAGGGGTCTTGACGGCAGGTTGAAGACGTAGCTCGCCAGCACTCAGGGTATTTTCGGCCAGCGATTCTGTAGGCTCCAGTCATTTTTCACCTCTCTGCCAGAAATGCTTACCCGCATGTAAGACTGGAGGCAGCACGACTGATAGTTTAAGCAGTAGAGGTAGGGCTGTTCGGACTTTCTGCAAGACGGTCTACAGATTCCCGTGTTTCCCATGCATCGAAGGGTGTGATGTCTTCCTGGCCAAAACAAGATACAGAAAGTTAATTTCCATTTCACAGTAACGTAGATCTGAGGAGTCAGGGAGCACAGTCAAAACCCAAAGGGCTGAAATCATTATGTGCTACCCCTGCACACCTATCGGAATGACCAAAATCTGGAATGCTGACCCCAAACGCTGCCCAGGATGTGGAGCAACTGAAACTCTCCTATGCTGCGAAGGGGAGTGCGGAATGACACGGCCACGGTGGAAGACAGTTTGTCCGTTTCTTACAACACGAAACGGACACTTACCACACAATCCAGCGGTCGCGCTTCTTGGTATTTACCCGAAGAACGTGAAACTTATGTCTACACAAAAATCTGCACATGAACTGATTCACACAGGCAGTCTGAAAATAAGACCCAGAAACAAAAGCTACTTCAGGAGGATAATGGCATTCCAGTGGGTCTATAGGGTAGCAGAGCTGATGTCTTCCTGCGTAGAGGTAGCCAAAGGCTTCCTGCATAGAGGTAGCTGATGGCTTCCTGCGTAGAGGTAGCCGATGGTTTCCTGCGTAGAGGTAGCCGAAGGCTTCCTGCGTAGAGGTAGCCGATGGTTTCCTGCGTAGACGTAGCCGATGGCTTCCTGTGTACAGATAGCTGATGGCTTCCTGTGTAGAGCCACCGTGATGCTCACAGTTGGTGGAACAGCATACGCCATACATTAGCTAGCTGAGGCTCCATTTCCCAAGAAGCAGCATTGACTTCCTTGTATCATCTCAGCAGGCAGTTGGTTCAATTACCTTCAGATCTCTATGGACCCGTAATCGATAAATAACTAGCTTCTCTGGGGATCAATATTTATTGACTTATACTAACTACCACCAAGGAACCGGTCTTCCCACCATGAAAAAAAAAACCCGCACGTGATGTTTATGGTTTTATTTATAACGGCCCCAAACTGGAAACAACCAAGACTCCCTTCGGTAGGTGAACGGATAAATAAGCCGTGGTCCATCCAGACAAGAGATTATTATTCAGCGATAAAAAGAAATGGGCTATCAAGTCACGAACAGACATGGAGGAACCTTAAATGCACATTTCTGAGTGAAAGGAGCCAATCTGAGAAGGCTACATACTGTATGATTTCAACTGTGTGACATTTTGGACAAGGCAAAACGATGGGGATAATAAAAAGATCAGCGGTTGCCAGAGGCCAGGGTAGGAGACAGATGAATAGGCGAAGCACAGGGGATGTGGAGGAATCGCAGGGAAATTACTCTATATGATCCTGGAGGGATCAGTTCGTGTCATTATACATTTGTCCAAACCCACGGAACAGCCCCAAGAGTGAACGGTTGGTAATTGGGAGGTTTGTGCAGGAGCGGGGGTAGAGTGTGGGAAATCTCTGTACCTTCTTCTCAAATTTGCTATAAACCTAAAAGCATAAAGTCTTCTTTAAAAAAAAAAAAGAATCCCTTAAGGGGCACCTGGGTGGCTCAGTCGGTTAAGGGCCTGACTTCGGCTCAGGTCGTGATCTAACAGTTCATGGGTTTGAGCCCGGTGTCAGGCTCCGTGCTGACAGCTCAGAGCCTGGACCCTACTTCCGATTCTGTATCTCCCTCTCCCTCTGCCCCTCCACTGCTTACACTCTCTTTCTCTCTCAAAAATAAATAAACATTAAAAAATTTGTTTTTAGAGAATCCCTTAAAATTAAATAAAGCTGTTATGTATGAACATTCATCTACAAGTTTTTGAAACTAACTTTCCATGTCTTTAGAATAAATGCCCAGGGGCGCATTTGCTGGGTACCACGGTCAGTGTGTATTTTGTTTTTTTAAAAGGAAACTGCAAAACTATTTTCCAGAGTTGCTGTACCGCTTAACTTTCTCAGCAGCAACGTATAAAAGATCCATGTTCTCGGCATCCTTGCCAGCGTTTGGTACTGTCACCGTTTTTAATTTCAGCGGTTCTAATAGTTACATACTAGAATATCAGATCATCTTAATTACGTATATTCCTAATGGGTAATGATCTTGAACATCTTTCCGTGTGCTTATCTGACACCCGTATGCCCTCTTTGATGAAACGTCTTTCTCCTGATTTGATTGCTTGGTTTTTACTGTTGAGTTTTGAGGGTTGTTTCTATATTCTAGGTACAGGTCCCTACACGTCAGATTCATGACTTACAGCCATTTCTGCAACTTGTCTTTCCGTCTGTCTTTTGCACAGGCCCTCTTGCAGAGTGAACATTTTAAATTTTGATGAAGTCCAACTTGGTGATTTTTTTTCTTTTGGGGATTGTGCTTTTCGTATCTAAGAACTTTTCACGGAGCCCTAGGCCCGAAAGATTTTTCCTATGCTTTCTGCCAGAAGCTTTATACTTCTACACCTTATGTTTAAGTCTCTGACCCGTTTTGAGTTAAATTTTGTATAAGATGTGACGTTTAGATTGATGTTCGTCTCAATGATATCTCAAAGATATGTTGTTGAAAAACATATCTTTCTCTCACTGAATTGCTTTTGCACACTTGTGAAAAATCAGTCGCGTTACACATGTGGGGCTATTGCCGTTTCCTGTATTCTGTTCCATTCATCCATATGACTGTCTCTCCGCCAGTGTCACACGGTCCTGATTACCGTAGTTAGCTACGTAAGTCTCGATGCCCAGTAGAATGCTTCCTCTGACTGTTCTTTTTGTTCAAACTTGTTTTAGCTATTCTCATTCCTTTGCGGGTTTTTCTCCCGAGACAAGACATCCATCTGAGGTACAATGCTGCCTTCTCTACACGCTGGGATGTGGCTGGGAAAGATCGGTACCTCCCTGGAGCCATGACCCTCTGTTGTATTCAGTGTCAAGCCCAAACTTCTGAACCTGGCATGCGCGGGACTCTCCTTCATTCCACCAACAGTTATCAGCACCCAGCCTTTGCCAGGCCTTGAACTTGGTGGTAGGCACATAGGGTCCATGAGGCCAAATGGGCTTAACACAAACTCTAATGTGCACGCCACACACACACACACACACACACACACACACACACACTATGATACCCTAAGCCCTTGCGTTGAATAAAAGGGGTCTACTCCATTTTATTTTCACCAGAGAGCATACATTGCCGAAGCAGGGATGAGGAGAGATAAGGAGGAAGTATTTTTGCTCCTGTGGAGCCTGGGCAAGAATCGAAGATGAATTCCTCCCTCAGGTTGTGGGCACCAGTACAGAACAGAGGCCGAACGGAGCTTGAACTATACGCCATCAGGCCTGGAAGTGAGCTGAAGGGTCCAGTACAGGTGCCCGGGTTTTCCTGCTTTGCGGGTCACAACTTTTCTGCCCCCCACCCCAGAGGGCCCTGCTATCCACCGCCGATGTTTCTACCCATCCTCATCCCACCTCGGCCTACGAGGAAAGCAAGATTCAAGGGAGACTTACAAGAGCAAAACCACGCCCTTTCTGTCACACCCCCCGGAGATGAGATTCTTTTTCATATTCCCTGAGAAGGGCCGTTGTGAGATTAGCATCCGAAAAAGGGGTGTACGTAAGTGTACATCTGACAGGGCAGCCCGTTCCACCTTTCCCCCGGAAAGGGACTTCAAAGCTTTTGTCAGGGACTTCGCAGCTCCTAACCACTGGCTTCCCGTTGGCCTCAGGTCACTCTGTGCCACCGTTCACCGCATCACCCACAGGTACGTCATATCCTCTCCACGCCCCCTCAGCCCTCTCACCGGCAATCAGAGAAGACTGTCTGCTAATCCCAGCATTGTCTCAAACCTACTTATGAACGAACGTCACGTTTCCTCCTGGGGCCTCAGTTTCCCCACCTGTGAAGTGGGAAGACAAGGGAAAGTTGCCCAGGTCAGAGATTCTCACGTATCGGGAATGAAGGAAGTCTAGCAGGGGACTTGGGGGATGGCGCTCTATCTTCCAAAGGAATAATCTGAGGGAATTTTGAAAATGTCACCTGCCCAGATCCCAAGTCTCGAGATTCAGGCATGGGGCTAAGAGCCTTGTAAAATCTTCACCTGGCTCAGTGGTGAGTTCCAAGCCCTTTCCTCACCTCACCATGGGGTCTTCACTCCCCCAGGGTCACCTGGGGACTTCACTCCCCAGGGTCATCTCTGTATGCACACGTTAAGCACAGAGGAGGTTCTTAATGTTGTTGACTGAGTGAATGGGTAGTGTCTCATAACGAATTAACCTGGTGGGGACATGGTGGCAGCGTGTGGAGACGTCCATGCCAGGCCCCAGTATTGGGGATGCTTAGACTCTCCCCAGACTACCTCCTACACGGTGAAATCTATGTGTTCTGAGAACAAGCTAAAACTGATGGCTACCGAGAACCAACCTGAGCAAGCCCCCGGAGCCACTCCGCAGCCTTTCTAACACTGCTGGCCAGAGCCAAATAGCAGAGGGTTGGTCCAGGAGCGGCCGTCGTGGGAGATGACACTGGGCCACCAAGGCCTTTCATGCCCAACTCTGGGCAGGAAGGAGCAAAAGAAGATATCTAAGCAGGAGACTAACACGGTCAGACGAATTTCCTAGAAAGAATCCCACTAATATTAGAGACTAAGGCAAAGAGAATCCAGGGCAGAGAGGCCAGCGAGGAAGTATTTTGGATGGTCTCACCCGGGGCCTCAGGGCCCAGGTGGCTCTGGTGGGCAGCCTAAGAGTCTCCCGGATCTCATCAGCGTCGAGACTGTGGAAGCACAGGTTAAGCAGCCCCTACCTCTGAAGCGAGCTTGGCGATGGGTTTCGAGCCAGAGCGTGATCCAGATTGCAGATGCAACCCCACCATGTGTGGGTCCTGGGGCAAGAATGCAAATCCAAGTTCATCCATCTGATGTCTGCATATTTAACAGTTATGAATCAAGCTAACAAGTGGGATAAATAAAATCTATCCTATGGCCCTTTGTGAAACAGCCCTTCATGGGGCACCTGGGTGGCTCAGTCGGTTAAGCATCCGACTTCGGTTCAGGTCATGATCTCCTCGTTTGGAAGTTTGAGCCCCGCATCGGACTCTGTGCTGACAGCTCAGAGCCTGGAGCCTGCTTCAGATTCTGGTGTCTCCCTTTCCTTCTGCCCCTCCCCTGCTCACTCTGTGTGTGTGTCTCTCTCTGTCTCTCTCTCAAAAATAAATAAACATTTAAAAATTTTAAAAAAAAGATCTTTTTTGGAATAGCTCTTCATAATGACCTGAAAAAGCAGATTCGAATTTGTAATTCTTGGATTCTTCAGAGTTCTGTGCAGGAACACGGTAGCACAAGGGGAGCTGGCTTAGCCCACAGCCCAGCTCTCTTCTCTCCCGTCCCCAACTCTGCCCCACACTGTGAGGACTTTTTCGTGCTTGGCATTCCTCCTACCGAAGTTACCCACACAGTGGACCCCACCTTCCAGGGATGGAGCTGGGGAAAGTCCATGTGGTCCCTGGGAGCAGGCACGGGCGTTCTCTGGGAGGGAATTCCAAGCCCCAGGTGCTCGAATCATGGTCTTGGAAGGAGAGGAGGGCACAGTCCCTAAATGGGTATATCCCACTTGCTTCCATCAACTCTTAATCCCATAGGGAGGGACTTAATCAGAGGACACCCAGAGTAGGACCGGGATCAGAGGAAGAGGTGTCTCTCTTCCCAGAGTCTAAGAGCAGAAATATTGAACTGAAAGCAGATTATCTCCAAGGATAGGAATGAACTCATTCTGTCTCCATGTCCTGCACCATGCTTTACAGAACATTCCTGGTCTCTGGCCTCCCTGCAGGGAGCTCAGTTCGGGGGTGAACAACTGTGTTGGATACACGGAGCCCAGAGAATGGGATTTGAGATAACACAGCCAGAAAGACACCCAAGTCCTCTAGGTACCCGTTCAGAATTCTCGAATGTTCCCCATGGGGTTAGTCTCCTCCCAGGCTAAGGTAAATGAGACAGGTTTCTGTCTCCCTCAGAGTCTAACCCAACCGGAAGGCACACAGCGCATATTCCTTAAATGCTTGAAGAAATCCATGAGCAATAATAGTAACAGCTAACATTTATTAGAACTTATGATATACTGGGCACTGCGAGCTACATTATCTCGTTTCCTTCTTCCCACTATCCTGAGACTTGAGATTGTCTATGGTTCCAGCTTCACAGATGGGGAAGCTGAAGTCTGGAGGGGAATATGAACAGTCTGACAGCAGTAAGGGGCAGAGCTGAGGTGACCAAGTAACTGAATCCATGAAAGAACATAAGAACTGCATAGTGAACAAATTCATTTATAAATGGGTAGATTCATGTGCTTTACCTTTTTTTTTTTTTTTTCAACACTTGGAAACCCTCTGATCCTTGGGGCTGTGGGATCTCCGGCATCAAAAGGCATCTCAGCCAACTTCCCTAGAAACCCAAGGATTTGGGCTCTAATTGGTCCCTGTCAACCCCCAGCCTTTTCACCCTCAAGATGGACCAGTTCTCCCGCCCAAGGGTTCCCCCCCATCTCAGGACCTGCTGTGCTTTTCAGTTTAGTGGCTTCCCAGATGTGCTGCTTGGTCCCTTCCTGACCCAATAGCCTTTCCTGCAGCTGGTAGATGAAGAACCATCTCCAAGACTGGAACCGTCACCCCATTGCTGTGTCCGAGCCCCAGCGACATCTCTCTGCTACCTCTTAGCCCCCATCCTGCCATCCCCCCACCCTCAATCCATTTGGAGCATCATTCCTCATGACTGACGGACACAAGAAACAAATTTGCAAGTTTTAATGGAATGTGGGAGCCAAGGAACCAGAAACAAAGCCATTTCTATCCACGATATCCATTTCTATTCCCTCTTTTTCCAGGTTCGGCCTTATGTTCTACTTGCTCGGACATCCGAGGAATGGTCCAGGGCTGTATTCTTTCAACCATCATTGGTTGGACTGTTAAGTAACGACTAAGGACACAGCACCGTTTACGATTTTCGCAACGTGTGAGACTGTCTTCATCACTTTTGCACACCAACCGGCAATGTCCATTCATCCAACACTCTGCTGTTGGGCACAGGAACAACCATTAAACAGATGTTAGTGTCCCCCAAGTGGCAAGACAAGAGGAGGCAGAGGAGGAAGACGACAGGGGAGAAGGGGAGACAGTCGGGTAAGTAACACCGGACCCAGTCCCAAGAAAGGAGAAAAGCGATCTTGAGAGGGGAGGGAACTGAGATATTTGCTCCAAACTTGGGAAATCCAAGGCTTTTAGGAAAGCCTTTTTCAGACATCCCAACCTCTGTCTTCCTATCCCCCTGCTACTCCTAACTTTGGGATCAGGTGATGCCAATGAAGATCCCTCCTTAATGGAGCTTGGGAACGATGAGAAGGGAAATAAACAACTCTAATATTAAGAGATTCATGCACACTTCAACAGACTCAGCTCTTTATCAACAGTCTGGCCCTAACTTAAGCTCAACTACCCTGGGGTCCAGCCACAACGCAGTCTCTAATCCTCTTTGACCGTGTTCACCCAATTCAAACTCAAAACCCAGTCCAGTTCTAAGTAGAATGCCAAGTCCTACCCAACTCAATGCCCCTTGAGCCTGAACTCCAAGCCAAACCCAAATTTAATCAAGTCACCAACCTCAGTTCTGAGCAGCAGTCGTCAGACACGTTGCACTATTCATTACCAACTCCCAGCTTCAGCCCAAGCCCCCGTCTCCCCCCAGCACCACCTCCACTCAACCCCAAATCCCATCTCCTCCCCAGCCCACTCTAAACCATCAGGGGACCCCAATACCTCACCTCCAGCTCGTCCTAATCTTCCCCGTACCACTCCAACCCCAAGGTCTTTCTCCCCATCATGACTCATCACCAACTTCTAATCTAATGTCCCAAAGCCCCCAACAAGTCCCCAACCTGTACCCAACCGTTCACCCCTAAGCCCTCTCCCAAGATCCCACCAGAATACTACCCTGCCCTTAAGTGTCGGATGCTCCAAATAGCTACCATCCCACCACCTTGGCAAAAAAAGAATCAGGGAGAAACATGGACATGAGCTGATCATGGGAAAACCTCCCAAAGCCACATAAAACGAGAAAAAGCTTCATGCTGCCTGCAGTGAAAGGGAGAGGAAAGCGAGAAGTCCATGACCATGATCCCAAGTTACCTGAGACCACCGGCTCCATGGCCAGGAGGATGAGGAGACACAGAAGAAACTTCATGGCTGGCAGGTCACAAGCGAAGGCGGTGACTGTGCTGCAGGGGATGGAGACGGTGTTCTCTGCGGCAGGGATGAGCCTCACTTTTACTGGCAGCGTTGTGGGCAGTGGATTGTAGCGGGAGAGGATTTATGTGAGATCAGCCAGGCCAGAGGACAGTATGTAGCAGATATTGTGGCAAAGCACGAGACGAGAGTGTGGGAGACCGGCCAGCACCCGTGCCAATAGTGGCTTTCCCTCCCGGGGAGGAGACAAGCGAGTTAAAGCCCCTTCACCTTTCAAGACCCACAAAAGGACTAATGAATTAATACATAAATATATATCGAGAAACTCCTACTTGTAAAAAAAATTCTTATTCTCAGCTTTCTAACAAAAGAATACATAGGCATATCCTTCTGAACCTTGAACTTGCCGATCTGGTTCACAGTTCAGGGCTTTAGCTTTTTATTTTTTTAACTTTTTTTTTTAATGTTTATTTATTTTTGAGACAGCGAGAGACAGAGTGTGAGCAGTAGAGGGGCAGAGAGAGTGGGAGACACAGAATCCGAAGCAGGCTCCAGGCTCCGAGCTGTCAGCACAGAGGCCGACGTGGGGCTCGAACCCACGAACTGTGAGATCATGACCTGAGCCGAAGTCGGGCACCCAACCCATGGAGCCACCCAGGCGCCCCAAGGCTTTAGCGTTTGTTCTTTGTTCTTCCTTGAGACCTTCCACGGCCGGCCGGCTTCTGTTTATCATCCAGTCTCATCCAGAATGTCGCCTCCTGGATAGGCCTTTCCTAATCCCTCTAGATATCGGTACTCCCGCCTACAGTCGCTCTGGGTCCTTAGAACTTGATTCTTGACCTGCAGGAACTGATCTGTTCTTTTCAATTTTATTTCACATGTTTTATCTTTGTCTCTTCCATTAGAACGTCAGAAATTCGCCTCGTAGCCCCACTGCCCATAACATCACCCGGCTGGTTAAGTCAACTGTTGTAACAGATACTCTCCCCAAACAAGGATTCCAAAAGAAAGACATTGATTTCTTTCTTACGGAAAAGTCTGGGCATGGACTTCAGTGTGGCAGCTTCCTGATCGGCAGGGAGCAAGAGTCCCCACTGGCTCGATGCTCTGCCCTCCCCCACAGACAGCCTCATTTGATAATCTAAGGCTGTTCCAGTCTCTGCCGTCAAGTCCCCAGTGCAGCCATCGGGGGAGGAGAAAGAAGGAAATGAAGCCACACCTCTCCCTTTAAGGGGCCGCACGCAGAATCTACGCACACCGCTTCCACTCCAGTTCATTGGCCAGAATTTACTCGCACGGCCACACCTACAGGGAAGGGTGGAAATATTTTCTTTATTCTGGACGACCATGGCCAGCTAACACCCAGGGGTAGTCTTTCTAAGGAGAAGGGAGGGACAGATATTGGAGGAAGAGCTAGCGACCTCTGACACACCCAACACATCCCTGGAGCGTCCAGTTGGCCAAGCCTGGGTCATCGGCCTGTCTGCTGACTCTCGAAGTTGTGCTAAAGAATATTTGCCTCTGGTGTTTTCTGCAGCGGGAGGTTAGCCCTCCTTTTCATCAAAACCCACTTAATAAATACCTGTGGTCTGAATAAATGACACACATGGACCTGTGAGAAGGGACCTAATGGGGAAGCAGCCCAAGCCCTTCCAGAACACAGAGAAAGCGCATAAACCGTATGTCTCCAGCCCAGTGTCCCAGGAAGCCAAATAAGGACTGGACCTCGGGCAGAACTTGACAGGGGAAGAACAAAGAGAATTCTAGAATCCAAGAATACCAGGACTGGAGAATAGGTTTTGATTTCACACAGATTTGAAATTGAGTGTCGGCCCTGACGTTTGATACCTGTTGACCTTGAGCAAGGTAAACGTCCTGAGTCTCCCGCAATCAAATGCACACCATAACTGACGTGGGCCTCGAACTCACATGACATCATGACCTGAAGTCATGAGCTGGACGCTTAACCGACTGAGCCACCCAGGCGCCCCCACGCGGGGCCTTCGATGCCACGCACGGGGTCTGGGAGTCCAGCCCGTGCACAATGGGGAGTCGTCAGATCTTTTAGCGAGGACGGCGAGGGCATGGTCAGATTTCTGGTTCAGCCTCGAAGAATCGCTCTGGCAGCCCGTATTGAAGAAAACTGCCAGGGTAGAGGCAAGCAAGGGAAGACTAGCGAGGAGGCCGTTTCTCCTCCGGGGAGAAATTACGAGGCCTCACTGTAGCCAAAAGGCATAAACATAAAGGATGTCAAAGGACAGAACGGCCAGCCAGTGCCGCAGGAATCCCAGGCATTCCGTCTGGTCCGGGGCTGGGAACTGGGGGACCCGTGCGTCCTTGAGAATGTTATCCGGCCGCTACAGGACTCGGCGCAGAAAGGGATGGTGTCGTAGGATGCGGACAAGCCTGTATCCTGAAGTTAGTCTCCTGACTGTAGTGCCTCGGAAGATGTAATCAGCTCTGAACCCGTCTCCTTGGCTATACGATGCGGGTATAACAGTGCCTGCTCTGTAGGCTGTTCCTGAGGACCAAACGAGTGACTAGACGCAGAGCATTTGGAGAATACACAGAAGACTCCTGAGGCTTACTCGCCGCAATAGAAGTGCCTCCTGTTATTATTGTAACAGACCGGAAGTTCCACCCTGGAGATTCCATAAGCCCACCCTGGAGACTCAATATTTCATAAGCCCCTTTATGAAGCCTCCTAGACAGATTGGCAAGAAGCCCTGGGACCGTTCAGAGAAACGGCCTTGACCAAAATGAGGAGAAACGGAAAGAGACGGGTTCCTCTGCGCTTGGGCATCGGAGTTTATATCCGCGTTGCATTTCATTTGTATGTCCTTGTGCGTATGCGTAAACTTGTGCATAGCTGTGTATGCTCGGGTTTCGTGTGTTTTATGTATAGTTTGCGTGCCTGGGTTATTTGTGCGTGTTCTGTGTATGTGAGCGCTTGAACGTTAGATGTGTGAGAATGTTTATACTTGGGTGTCGTTTGTGCGTAGATGTGTGGGCGGGTGGGGGTTTGTGTATTTTTGAGCACATGCGTGCATGTGTGTTTGTTCTCAGATCATCAAACGCCGGGACCTAGAGTTCAGCCCCACTGTCCCCCTCAAGCCCCTACATTCTCTGACTCTGGGATCATGACCGTCGCACGGTAATTTTCTGCGAAGCTGGGAAACCGGGCCAAGGCTAAGGGAAGTGGGAGGCAAGGGGCAGGGGCTGCCCACGCGGCCAGCGAGCAGCAGCCAGTGTGGGAGAAGAGGCCAGGAGATAGGGAAACAGGCGGGCCTTGGTCAGAGAGCCAACTTGGCCCCTGGGAACGGTGTGGTAGCTCCTGGGGCCAAGAACCCGCCCCCACCGGAACAGACCGTAGCCTGGGCCTTTGCAACGCCTCCCACACGGTACAGCCTGGCCCGGGGCAGTTCTCTGAGACCCGTCCCACCCACCCCCCTGAAATCTGCACAGTTGCATTTCTCAGCTCTTTCGAAAGGCCACCCACTCCCTGCAGCCACACAGGGGGGTGGGGTGGGGGCGGGGGGAGGTGCTAGGGATCAAGTTCCCAGCAGGTCCTACACAGCCCAGGTTCTTGTCCTTTATCTCAGCCCATCCGCCCTGGAACCTGTGAGGTTAAAATAGGATAAGAAGGTAGAAGAAATGAGAACCGTAAAATCACAGCCTTTTATAGCCTTCTTTGACTTCCACGGATTCACACCTCACTTTCCCAGTGAGGTAGGAAAATATGAGGCCAAGTTTGCATGAGAACGTGGCGAGGCTCTCACAGAGGGGCTGGATGCTGGAGAAACTCCTACACCAGTATATCCGCCGACCGTGTCCTGCTTCGAGCAGTGTTCCATGCAATAGATGCCAGCGAGAGTGTTTCTTCTAAACTTCTTTAACACGTTCACAGTCACATACCAGTTCTGAATGTTCCATGACACCCAACCCTCAGGAAATACTTTATTTCTGTATATGTATTTTATTTTATTTTTTTAATGTTTATTTATTTTCGAGAGAGAGAGAGGGGGAGAGCGTGCCTGCAAGCGGAGGAGGGGCAGAGAGAGAGGGAGACACAGAATCCGAAGCAGGCTCCAGGTTCCGGGCTGTGAGCACAGCCTGAGGCGGAATTCGAACTCATGAGCAGTGAGATCATGACCTGAGCCGAAGTTCATCTCAGACGCTTAACTGACTGAGCCACCCAGGCGCCCCATCTATATATGTATTTTATTTTATTTATTTTTTTATCTTTCAATGGTTTTTATTAAATTTTAATAGTTTATTTTCAAATTGGCTTACATATATATATGTATTTTAAATTCAGCTCCAAGATACCACTTGCGAAGCTGGCGAGATGTCCAATGGCAGTTGTTGTCCTACCTTCCTCTGCTTGATCCTACTAGGACGCCATGATTTTGGTACTGAGGAGGAACTTGATCCTCACTCCATGGTGATGATCTTCATTTCTCTTGCTTCTCGTGCTCAAGATATTGCTGATGAATTCCACGAACCGTTCACTGAGCAGCTCTGGGCCCTGGAGAACGGTTCCTCACCGGGGCTGTCATACCCAACCTGGAGGCAAAGGCTGCCCGTCCCAGGACCACAGCCTTGGTGCCTGTCTCCACAGTGGCGACCTCCATGCCGGCCATCCCGTCCAAACACTCATCCCCTCAGGTGT
>PITB01014259.1:0-46599 GCA_004024585.1 Paradoxurus hermaphroditus
CCTACAAGTTCAAGATCAAGGAAGTGGTTTTTATGCATTCAATATACTCTTGAAATCTTCACAGGTTTTCAGCTAATCTGTTAAATGTAGCAGTGTGTTCATAACTTAATTTGTATATTTTAGCCATTTGCCTTAATGTAAGTAATTGGCAGGTACCACATTAACACACAAAGATAGTTAATGCCATGTACAAAAAAAAACATATTGAGTTCTTTATTATTTCTGCTAAATAACAAAATGTACAAATCACAGAGCTGAGGGGCCTTTCTGTGTGAAGGTGGATTCATTCATCCCTCGGCTTCTGGGCAGCACTTCACATCAATTATCCTACAAAACTCATTGTACATTAGTCATTAAAATCGCCAGATAATGACATTCCACAGAATCCCTTGGTAATATGCACCAGGGCCTCACTAGTCTTTTATTGGGGTATTGTCCCGAAATGGAGCCCAAATTCTTCCCGCCGTTGTGTCTTTTCATCTTGTTCTCAAAGGTCCGAGCTGTTCCACCTGAGTCTGAACATGGCAGAAAGTCAGCGCAGAGCCTGGCTCTTTCTCTGGCTCCGCGAGAAGGAGAGCAATAGTCAGGTTGCCTTCGTAACACCGCGGGCCTTGGAGATCCCCCTGCCACGGCCAGGGCTGCATCAGAGCAGGGGGAAGGAAGTAAAAACCACTTTCCAAGAGCCTGGGCTCAAGGGGTGATGCAGCGAGACTTCTGGAACCAAAGAACATCTTTTTCCTCTGTCGTGGACACAGGGCATGTTGCCTTTTTTCTAACTATAAAGCTAAAAGGTTGTCAGTGTCATAGTATTATAAACAATGCCGCCTCCTACATGGAGTCATCTCTTCAGAATGTCTTGTGATGCGTTTTTTTTTTTTTTTTTTTAATTCAAAATGCATTTTCTTAAACCTATATCCTTGACAGGGATAGAAACTTTGGGATGTCATGACAATAAACGCTTAAAAGTTTGAGAAAAAGAAACTGCTTCAGGACGAGAGAGGGTCACTGAAAAGTCCTATCAAATAAGGACTGTGCTTTGCTGAAATCACTTTCCAAGAGGATGAAGCCAGCTGAAAATACACTCAAATATATTTTTATGAAAACAGTAGAGTGAAAAGTAAAATAGTGGAAGAGAAGACATGTTTAAAGCTACATTTCCGTATTTCCCTATCTTTCTCTCGCATTAATGGTTAACTTAAAATGCAGTGTTAGGGGGCTTATTTACCATTCCTTTCTTTTTGTCCCCTTCTCCGTGCTCCTGTAATCACACCATACTAGAACCTAACCACACATAGATTAATTCTGTAGCTTAATTGCCATCAGTCATCCAACTTGATGACAAGAGGTGTCACCCTAAGAATTCGCGGTTGGAGATACATCTCCATGAAAAGGCAGAAATGGAAATAAACTCTCCTCGGTAGCAAGAAAGCTGTGGAAGAGAGCAACCAGTGACATTATTTAGTAAGATCCGTTCTCTCAAATCAGAAATGCATCCATTTGCCTTCATCCCAGGACCATAGGTGAAAGAAGGAAATCACGTGGACACAAACCAATAAAAACTGGAATGTGTTTTGGTAACCACCTCATACGGAAAAGCCAAACAACATTTTATCAATGTATCTTTGCAGATATAATTATAAGACAGTTACTACATTCCTAGAAATATACATGAGTTTCAAACAGATATTTTGGGGGGCCCCTGGGAGGCTCAGTCGGTTAAGCATCTGACTCCTGGTTTCGGCTCAGGTCATGATCTCACTATTCGTGAGTTCGAGCCCTCTGTACGCCTCCGTGCTGACAGCATAGAGCCTGCTTGGAATTCTTTCTCTTTCTCTCTGCCCCGCCCCTCCTCTCCCTCTAAATAAATAATAAACTTTAAAACAAATATATTTCTGATCATTTTAGACCATACTTTACTAGTGTCTATAGGTTTAGTCGCTAGATCGCTCATGCATAAGATAGTGCTTTAATTACTGACCTAATGTAGAGTTATTACCCAAAACGGGTCAGAAAGTCTTTACGATTGAGCCATAAACCTAAATTTACTGTCTCAAGTAGCTCTGAAGAAATAGGTTAAAAAACTGAGTTTTGATCCAGGGAGGATTGTGAAACTTAAGAATTCTCTTTAGAATCTGTTTCCAATTTTAGTATGCCATCAACATTTGTGTCGTCTTCTTAAAGACGAATCTAGGATGGCTTTTACAGAGGACGTATTCAACTTTCAAATTTGATTAATGAAATATGTTATATGCAAAAAGGCTACCGATTTTTAAATTAGTTCCCCATCACGTCTTCACCAAAACACTGTGAGAGGCACCTTTAATCATGCTAATTTTAGGCAGGTTCCTAATATCCTGAAGATTTGTAGATTTCAAATTGGGTTAATCATCACCTCCCCCCCCAATCCCTTATCAGGAGCCCCTCCTCCTATTCCTTTTTCTTTTTTTCTGCTAGTGCACCTATCCTCCCAGCCACCCAGACTCAAAATATCAGTCCTGACTGTCACACTGCTTTTCTTGCTTAATATTTAACCAAATGACAAGTACCATCAGTGCTACCTTTATAACATCTTATATCCACCTCTTGACTACATGAATTCTTGGGCCTTTTTCATTTAGCTCAAATCAGAGGTCCATTGTTCCGAAGTCCCCAAAGTTCTGATAACCTCAAGTTTTTTGTTTTTGTTTTAATAGTTTGTTTAATGATTTGAATGGATATGAGGCTTTTTATGGACATCATTTGTAGTATTTAGTTTGAATTTATCCGGAAAAATATTGAAGGGTTTGACTGCAGGGAGTGTATCTAACTCAAGTGTTATCCAATATACGGTATATGCCTTGTAAACCCTTTCTGAAGTCTGGAAAATTCTGCATCCAAAATATAACTGGCTTCACAGGTTTCAAAGAAGGAAATGTGGACCTTTGTTATCAGAACCTCTTGAATGAGACTCTGCTTATTTATTTCATCTTTCTTTAATCCATTCTATACCTTTCTATCGAATGAACTGTTCTGAATACATCTACTTCAAAACTGTAGTCTTGAGCAGATACTTTCACTTCCAAATTCTGCCATTCGGCCTTTGTGATCTGGTCTATCTTTTCTACCCAAAACAGATGGGGCCTAGGAGACATTCAGACTGCATACTGACGAGATTTGAGAAATATAAGCCATGCCCAATTCACTTTGTATACCCAGAGGTTAGCTATTAAGAGTACAGCAAATCAACAAGTATTTTCTGAATAAATATAGAATGAAGAACTGGCAGAGAAAGGAACGACTGAAGAAAAGAATGAATAACACGTATTAACCTGAGAAAGTATGAATGGTAATGTAAAATGGCAGATTTTAGTTCTATACTATTAAGAATCTAGCTCTATGAAGAATCAACTTTGGAACTCCTAAGGGGTTCCTAAATTTTAGGAAAGATGTCGTGGAGAGAGACAACTAGCCGATGAAGGGTTGCTATTAAGACCATCTAAATAAATAGGCAGGGATTGGTTTTTTTTAATTTTTGTTTTTGTTTTTTTGGGGAGGATTTTTTGAGTGAAGGAGAAAAACTGAAGGGAGTTGTAGAATAGTCATTTGTGGCCTGGACTTATTGAGTATGTGCCTAACTATCGAAGGGATGAAGCCTCAGAGGACAGGTAGGGTTTGTAGTTTGCCACACTGAACAAAAACATGCAGGGACACTCAGGGCCCGTGGCAGGCTCCCTTTCCCCACCCCCCCCCTCCAGCACAGGTGTAAGTTGACCCAGACATGATAAGAGGGATTTTCCTTAAACTAAACAAAGTAGATATACGTGGACTGAAATTGAGGGATATCAGTTACACATATTGAAGAAACAAATTGAAATTCATTTATAGACTATATTTGAGTACTACACAGGTTAATCAATCAAAAAGAATGTCATGAAAGAAGTTAAAGATACTGACACAAGCATTATAATTTTATTTTATTTTTACTTGGATCCCTAAGGGAAAAATACAGACACCAATATTCCTGGAATAGTTTAGAATCATTCCAGTTTGGGAAGAGGCAAGCCAACTCAAATGCTTGTTGCATAGCCTTTGTAATGTAGGATTCTGAAGCACGATATTCAAAGGGCCTTAGATGGGGCAAAAAAAGGCAAGCAAGCAAGCAAGGTACTGGTGATGGAAACAGAAGCAGTGGAGAGGTTTGTGATCCTCTTGACAATTCATAAGGAAAGCTTCATCTGTCATAACCTTAAGCGCAGAAGAATATCTGTGAATACTCCAATAACGGTGGCTGATATCTGAATCACCTAGTCAGCAACTCTGGGAGTATCGATATGACACATATGAATGGACCATCTCCATCCGCATTCCAATCACTCACTCCACTCCTAACCCAGGACTCTAATGACTTCTAAGCTTCAACACTCGCTTGCATGCGCTCATCTCAGACACGCGCTCCTGACGGCTTCTTCAAACAAAAAGAATAGGACCAAATTCCCAAAGCAAGACATAGGGAGTTCTAGGGCGGAAAAACGAGCCAAATTGACAACTTGGAAATAAATTCCAGCGATGTTCAATAAATTACATATTGCATACTATAAGAATTACATTATTATTGCCATAATAATATACGGTGGTTATTAGAATCACAGCAATAACATATGCAATGGCTAATGGACTTATAATGTAGCGTGCCGTTGGGAAATAAAAACTCACTATATTTTTTCCTGTTACCAAACAAATGCTGCTATAATCTATACGGTAATTTGAAACTGAGTAGTTATAAGTAGAAGTTTATATCTCATATTTGCTATGCATATATGGGCCTCGTTCACATAATTTCCCACTAAAATTAAATAAGAGGAAAATATCACACAGCCTGTTACCATACACCCAAACAATTTTGCTTATTTTGACTGACTGAACTGGCGAGGTCAAGTTATTCAGTTAAACACAACTGAACTCAACCAAAAAACGTTGGAGAGGTCAAAATAATAATCAAGCCAGTCAAAAAGTAATCTTTTTTTTTTTCCTGAAGAGAATGATTTGACTAGTCAGGTGAGTCAAAATAGTCAAACCAGTTTGTGTGCATAGATGTAACCACGTTATTTCATCATACCTGGCTCACTGGAAAAAAAAAATAGTATCAATACTTCACATTAACTAATTTGATGTTTGTATGAGCTCTCTGAGGCAGCTGGGACAAATGTTTCAATTTCTCCTTTTAAGCTGAAGAGTGGAGAAAAGTGGCTAGAACGTGTTACCTATAACTACATTAGAGACCATCCTAACACAATCGAGAAAAGGTGATTAATTTCTACAATTCTGTGTCTTGAATGGGCCCAGCTTGACAGTTTTGCCCCATGTGGTATAGACTGAGGTCACTGATGAAGTGCCGTTTAGTTGGGACCTTGACGGGAGATAGAATCTCCGAGGTGACCTCTCATTCGCGTGGGTTTCCCCCCATGGGATGACTCATTATTTCAGAGCTTAGCCTGAGTTTGTGTCTCACAAGGCCCTTGACTTCCAAGCATTCCAGGAGGACACGCCTTAATATGCAAACATTAATTGAGCCTGTGGTTCCACCAGGCTTGTTAATATCCCACTGTCAAAGCGAGTCCAGAGACAAGGTGGAAGGGGACAAACCAAGGGCATAAATATAAGAAGATGGGGTTCACTGCAGTCACAAAACGTAACATTCTCCACAACAGGGCTGCTATGCTCTACCGTCAGAATTAGAACTCAGGGCTCCTTCACGTGGCTTTCTTCCCATCACAATAAGCTGACTTGCCAATGTCACATTCAACCTTTCCTTAGTAATATTAAGGGGAACTCATGACGTTTAGCTTTGGTTGCAACTTCAATTCAGAGTAGAGAAGACAAATCAATATTGCCTACCTGTTTTGAAGTTACCAGTTACATTTACCTTCCCATTTAATTTCTAGTCGTGGTAACCCAAGATGGAAATCCGAACTGCTAGTTTTCACATGTCTTCATGTCCAACAACTTAAAGCCTTACAAAGACCCAAGACTGATCTTGCTGTCTATCATCTTGCCTTATATAGCTCTAACACTGGGAGGAAGAGTGAGGATTATCACGTCCTATGTTGAGTAGTTGAGAAAACGGAAAACCAAAGTGTTGACTGACTTGCTCAGGGTCTCCTGGTGCATGATAAGGTCAGGTTTCCAAAGCTAGAAGATTCTTATGGTGGAAAAACTTATGGTCTTTAGAGAATATATTTGCATAAAACTTCTGCAAGAACTTACCATGAATCTTTTCTACCTGCTGACTATTTACAGCACAGATTGATAGTGCTGTATCTTTTGGCATCCGAGGAGTTCTTGGATTGTTGTTTGGGGTTTAGCACAAAGGATACGCCAAAACAACAGTTCTCTATCTTCTGTGTCTCAAAATCCCTTTAATTGCTGAACATTATTAAGGAATTTGCTATATGAATTATACCTATCAATATTTTCTGTGTTGGAAATTAAAGGGAGAATATTCTTCATTCGTAAGAATACTAAAGCATGCATTCGATTAGCTGTCAGACTGACATCATCATCCCATGTCAGGCCACCACTGTACCCTCAGGAAGAAATGGGATGGAAAAAAGCAAATCGTGTCTTATTTTTTATTATGGACATAGTTTTGGCCTTGAAAGGATCTTAGAAGCATTCAGAGGTTCCTAAACAACATTTTAAGAACTGCTCTTGTAAACAATTTCCCCCTGGAACAAGAATAGTGCTCAAAATGAAATTATTTAACATCTCTTTCAATTCACTGCTAAGCTGACAAAGAATTAAAAGCTACCCTTAGTAGGGTGCCTGGGTGGCTCAGTCGCTTAAGTGTCCGACTTGGGCTGAAGGCATGATCTCACAGACTGTGAGTTTCAGCCCCGTGTTGGGCTCTGTGCTGATAGCTCAGAGCCTGGAGCCTGCCTCGGATTCTGTGTCTCCCTCTTGGCCTGCCCCTCCCCTGTTCACACTCTGTTTATCTCTCACTCTCTCTCAAAAATAAATAAGTTTAAAAGAAAAAAAAAGCTATCCTTGGGAAATAAAATGGAAGGGAAAGCACAAATCCAGAGAGGTAAAAGAAAATTGAGCCTGGTGATACCTGTCCATCTTTTGTGACCAAAAGATTTTACCTGGACAGAGACGTTGACTGGAGACGTCAGAAGAACAGATCAGAGCTAGTCCAGAGTGGTTAATTTGATAGATGGCAATGGAACTGGGCTCTCAGCTTCATGTCAAGGCCCCGAAGGGAAAATATATCTCAGCCAAAGTGTGAATGAGGGAAAAGACCTACCTCACAGAACAGGACATGAGGAAATTTTCTCTCGATATTGGTTTTAGATGGAAGGGGAAAAATATTGCCCAGAAAACTCAAAACCACAGGCTTGCCCACTTACGGGTTTTGAGTCCATTTTGATTATAAAATTGTCTCAGGTTGATAGCTTCCAAGTGTGTAGCAAATACAAGTGCAAAGCCTCCCTAGAAGCACATATTTTGAACACAGGCTTCGAAGAAACCCTACATACACACATCATTAAAAACTAAGCTAACAGTTTTTTAAAAATCATGAAATAAATTAGAAATAAATTGTTTGGTAAAAGGAATGAAACTCACAAATGTGAAGAGTATAGAATGTTCGACATGCTCGTATAAAAAAATAGACTTGAATATATATCAGATTTGAATATGTGTCAGATCTGAATACCAGTCAGACCTGAAAAAGAAAAAAAATTAGAATTTATAAATGAAATAATCACATATAACATGAAATGAAATATAACATATAACTATCATGTTTGAAGTTCAACAGTTCGTGAGGGTACGGAGCGATTGCAATCAGAAGTCTTGCACATTGCTGATAGAAGGGTGAATCGGTAAAACCACTTTGGGAAAGTGGCAGTAGTCGCTAAAGCTGAAGGACACATGCTCTGTGAAAAAGCAATTTCTCTAGGTATAAACTCAATAAAAATTTCAACATATGTTCCCCCAAAGAAATACGCAAGAAAGTTTACAGCTGCACTATTTCTAACGGTCATAGATGTGTATTGACTTCGTAAATATTCAACTAGCTCTACATTTAGGATGTGTGATATTTTCTGTACATACGCAGAAACTGAATAAAATGTTGAGGCACACACACGTGTACACGCACGCATCGCTCATACACAAAAATTCTTTAACATCCAACGGAAAGGGCATCCCTCATAAGTCAGAGGAAATAGTACTCTTACATGGATTTATTGTACAAAAAAGAAAAAAGGTCAAGTTTCTCGTTGACTAGAAACTTCCAAAGAGAAAATGAATCAGAAGTTATACGTAAGGAAATTACACAGTAGGATCCCAAGAGGCTAAGGGTTGGAAGTCATGAAAAAAGAAATAGGTATGGAGGATTAAGAAGAAAGATCTAACATATATATATGGACATACGTGCATATGTATATATGTATGTATATTATTTACATATATCTATTTATTTAATCCCCAAAGGAGCTAATAGAGCTGATGAGAGACTATATTTGAAGTCAAAGGCTAAGATTTTCCAGGTCTGATTCAAGGCCCAAAATCCTGATGAAAATAATTCCAAGGGTGAATGATGGAAGGAAGTCTACACCAAAATGCCTCATAGAACACTTAGCGCACCACAAAGATAAAAGCAAGACCTTAAAAGCACTAAGAAAAAAATAAAGGACAGGATTTATGCAAAAACAAAACTTTTTTAGGCTAGCGGCAACAGTGGAAACCAGAAGACCGCAAATGGTGTCTTCAAAAGCTCTGAGGGAAAATAATGACCAATCTAAGAACAGTGGAAGAGGAGAGAGGGACACAGAACGAAAGCAGGGAAATACTTTGCATGGTCTGTCAAGATATGAAGGTACTATTCTCACCATGATCTTCTGCATAAGATAATGTAGTATACTCCTCAGCTGTTTGTGAGATTTTAAACACATAGGTAGTAAAATTGCTCTTTGTCAACTATAGCACGGGCCAAAGAGATGGGAACAGTCTAGACTAAAAACTCGGGTCACTTTTCCAAGTCCCAGGGTTAGGCTGAGTGTATAGTAGGTGCTCAGGAAATGCATAAATACATGCATAGTTTTATGGATATTTAGACAGATGGATAGATGCATACATATTCACAGAAATACATATATTTCATAAACTAATTCTGTCACCTGTTTCTGACCTCGATAGTGAGCACCTC
This sequence comes from Paradoxurus hermaphroditus, assembly GCA_004024585.1. Lineage (NCBI taxonomy): Eukaryota > Metazoa > Chordata > Mammalia > Carnivora > Viverridae > Paradoxurus > Paradoxurus hermaphroditus. The sequence continues at coordinate 9,191 of PITB01014259.1, forward strand.
TTAGGCAGAGTCTGATACAACAGAATTCCCAAATGTTAATTTTCTGAATTTTTAACACCCAGATCTGAATCGTGTGTTTTGGGGCTAAAGGAAATGCAGGGCAGCAGCTTGATGTGTCCATCACGCAGAGCATTCGTCTCTAGAACATTCTTTGGGCGCCACTGTTCTGTGGGCCAGTGAAATCAGCCCGTGAAAGATCCCTGCAAAGGGTGGAAGTCAGGGACTTCCTCTTTTCCCGAGTGAAATGTGACATCAAAAGTCGGGCCAGTCGTGAAGATCTTTGCCCAAGTCCCAGAACTTCTTTATCTTCTCTGAACACTGACAAAAAAATAAATAAATACATACATAAAATGGTATGGCACACTTTAAAAAGTGTGTCGCCGTTTCCGGAGAGAAATGATCTCCTTTCTAGGATCTGACTGAAAATCATGGGCAATTGAAAGTCTGGTTTATCCCTGTGGACTATTAGTCACCCTATAAAAGTTAATTTAAAACAAATTAATCCATAAATCTCTACATTGTCTGCAAATACTTGCCACTATAAAAAACCTAATTTAAACCCTTTCCCCTCGATTCTAAATTAGGGTTGCACTGCATTTTAGAAAATGTCTTCCCGACTCAGAATAAATTACCAGTTATTTCCTTTCTTATTGATGGCGGGAGAAGTTCTAAGGGTAGCATTAGGTCCAGTAACACAATCTCTTAGCGCTCAAAGAGAAGAAGAAAGTATGCACACTATTTTACAGAAGTCTTAATACATAAACTTTATGCTTTGGAAAAGTTTAATTTTAAATGGAGTTCCTCAGGCTACTCCTCCTGAAAGTCACTTAATAGAGTTTCTTAGTTAACACTTTAGTCAAGCTTCGAAGGAGGAAGAAAATGAAATCAGAGAGGTAGGGCTTTGGTAGGGACAGAATTTTTACTGTTATCAAGATCGTTAATAGTGGAGTCAGAGAAGACTGAAGAGTGGCCTTCGCTTAATTGAAAGCCTAAAAATGGCTACTGGAACCATTCCGGGATTTCGATTTCTGCGAAAAAGCCCAAATGCAAAGTTTACACTAGGAAAGCTGCTTCAAAATATTTGTGGAGCATGGTAAAGCGTTAAAAATAAGGTTTCCTATCTTTTCTAAATAGATGAGGTAGGAACTGGAAATGAAGTCGTAAAAACACTAATTTTTACTCCTCCCCCCCAACTTGAGAGGCAGTCTGTCCAAAAGGGGGGGTTACCACCTCTGGTAGTTTGGAACTTTTAGAAATAGGGGTGCCTGGGTGGCTCCGTCGGTTGAGCGTCTGACTTCGGCTGGGGTCATGATCTCGCGGTCTGTGAGTTCGAGCCCTGCGCTGACCTCTGTGCTGACGGCTCAGAGCCTAGAGCCTGCTTCGGATTCTGTGTCTCCCTCTCTCTCTCTCTGCGCCTCCCCCACTCATGCTCTGTCTCTCTCTGTCTCAAAAATAAATAAACATTTAAAGAAATAAAAATTTTTGCATACAAATAAAAAACCCACTGTTCCTTATGCTAAATGATTTCTATCCTGCGCATTTAAAAAAAAAAAAATGGCTACCTTCTAAGTCAGAGGAGGACTCAGGTGGTGATTAAATCAATTAAAGCCCGATGCTCCCCAATTCCATTGTCTACAGCAAATAAGAATAAACAAGAGAGAATTTAGCACGTGGAGACATTTCAAGGAAAGGTGTTCCAGGGCTGTCATTCCATGATCTAAAAAAAGGCACTTACCGAGCTGCTAATTATGAAGCTCCCTACACCACGGTACTGATGTTAAATGGCACTGTTCCATTAGCTGTAATTATTCCATTTGTAATAAATAAGCATTAACCATTTTCAAATGTACACTCACAAATCATTTCTAAAGGATGAGTTTCATGCATTTAAAATCATATATTTCAAAACAGCCTAGGTGACAACTCTGTATGAAGGCCTAAATTCAAATTAGAAGAGCATTTAAAAAATTATAGTGAAATATATCCAGTAACAAATTGCTACAGCCTACAAAATTTAAAAAGAGAAAGAGAGAGAGAGACAGAGACAGAGAGAGAGAGAGAGAGAGAGAGAGAGAGAGGGTACTACAACAAAGTAAAGAAGAAAAATGTTTAGTATTAATTCTTCAGAATAACCAGGATTCTTTACTCAGCTCCTGGAACCTAGGAGGTAATTCATAGGAAAATGCACTTGGAAGGACACCTGGGTGGCTCAGTCGGTCAAGCGCCCAACTTTGGCTCAGGTCATGATCTCACCGTCTGTGAGTTCCAGGGCTGCATGGGGCTCTGTGCTGATGGCTCAGAGCCTGGAGCCTGCTTCGGATTCTGTGTCTCCCTCTCTCTCTGCCCTTCCCTTGCTCATGCTCTATCTCTATGTCTCTCAAAAATAAAAAAATAAAAAATAACAAAAAAGGTTTAAAAAATTAAAAAAAAAAAAAAAAGAAAGAAAGAAAGAAAATGCACTTGGAGAGCTGAAGACCAGATACCGGGTCATAACTACACAAATGTCTTTGACCTGTATTTTGGGTAAGTGGGAAGTAAGCAACCATTCACGTTGCGGAGATACACAGGTAGGTGGGAGTGAGTGGTGGCAGGAAAGAAGTAGCTAGAATAGGCTTAGAAGATCCCCCACAATTGCTACTTGGAGGTTGTTTCAAAGAGCACACAACTTATCACCGAAGTCACCAATCCTGAGAAGTTCCCTCCCCTTGGTTAAATTCAGAACAAAATCCTTAATTAATGGTCCTAAACAGTCATGGAGGGGCACGTGGTTGGCTCAGCTGGTTAAGTGTTGGTCTCTAGCTGAGGTCCTGATCTCGTGGTTCCTGAGTTTGAGTCCCACATGGGGCGCTCTGTTGTCAGCACAGAGCCTGCTTCAAAACCTCTGTGTCTCCCTCTCTCTCTGCCCTTCTGTCGCCTATACACGTGCTGTGTCTCTCAAAATAAATAATAAACTTCACAAAAAAAAGTATGGAACCAGACAGCTAAGATGCATACGCTTTTCTTTAAGTACGCTACGTTGCAGTGAAATTTACAAAACATAGTCAAAGCAAATAAACTGGGAAGTTCCCAGAAAAATATCGGTATGCCTATATTTAGAGAACGATAAAAAGCTGCTGTCGATTTAAGGATAAACTCGGACAACAACTTTTCGAAGTAAATAAAAAGTAAGTCTTTTATTTGAATAATGAGCTTAGAGAGTTAAAGTTCTATTTGCTACGAATCCTGTATGGGAAGCAGGTGCCTACACATTCCTCCAAAAGTTCTCAAATTTGCTCTCAGTGTGAACGGTCTGCAAGTCTCTGTGCTTGAAATAAGAGAGTAGAAACTATTCTTACATCTCAAGGGGTTTTATGAACACTAATTTTACTAGCAGAGAATATGACCCGCGATATGCATGTATGTATGTATGTATGTATGTATCTATCTCCAATCGTGTAAACGAATCCATTGACAAAAAGGATTAATCTATTTGCTACTATGAGTGACTGCTTAGTATTGTGTGCTCTCTAATAAAGCACTAATATGGCTATTTAAATTTAAATTAATTAGAATTAAACACAATTACAAATTCAGTTCCCCAGTTGCAGTAGCTGTATTTCAAGTATGCAAGAGCCACACGTAGCTAGCGTCTACGATATGAGGCATTCGGATACAGAACGTTTCCACCACTGACGACAGCTCTGTGAGTGCTTTCTAAAAGTCATTCCCACCAATCAGCAAGGAGTAGGATAGACCCGGGCAGTTCACAGTGTTCTGGTTCACATTTTTTGTTTAGGTTTTCTGCCATCAATATGCTTTTCGAGTTTTGTGGGCAATATGTGCTCTGAAGTTCAAGAAGGTATTCCTGAGAAATTAAATCCAAACTTCAAACCTGAAGGTAAGTGGTTTGGAGAGCCGCATGCATGCTTTCTGTAAACGCTGGGAAGAACTGTGATTTTCGGAAGACAAGAAACAGAACTGTAGAGATGTAACCTTAAACAGCAAGTGTCTTTGCTCCGCTTGCCTGGTGCTGTCTGTTCATTGTGCTTCTGCCCCGACCTAAAAGTAAATATTTTCTCAGCGACTCCTTCTTATCTTAGCCCCTGGCCGGTAAGGGGAATAGCTAGCAGAGTACAAACACAGGACAACAAGATCATTTTATTTCAAGTACTCTCATCCAATGTCATTGTCAATTCAAAGTTTTGGTGGCTGAGCATTTTCTCCCATGCCCTAAACACTTTCTTTGTTCGCTTAGAGCACTTTGTAACATTTAGCACCCTGAGAAAGTCCTAAAGGCTCAGCATGGAATTTCTAACAGGAGCTGTCGACCTGTGTTTTCTTTTTTTTTCTCAACATTGGCACCCAAATCTTGATTGATACTTGAGTAGGAGCCACCCTAATATGTATAGTAGATAAAATTATTAATACATATAATACATTTATATATTACATCATATAATCTATCTCTGTATCTCCATATATCTGTATCTCATACATTATAATATCATACATGAAATTCGTTTCCTTCCAATGTTATACCTGAACCTACACTAATCAAGAGAATTGGCATAGAGTTTATTCTTCCTGCCTATGGACCTTTTATACCAAGGAACCCACAGTGATTTTGCTTTGAGGTCTACTCTGCCTTCTGAGGAACCTGGGAAACTTTACCCAGCAACCATTACTGACGGGAAGTGTCACTGGCTGGTTTGCTTCAGGTGACTGTCTATGGACCAAGCTGTATTGGTGCATGTCATCATTCAGTTGAGGACTTCATTAGAAGGTTACACCCCTGCTTATACACTTACCCAAAGTAAGATGTTTATATTCTGAATATTTAATCAACTGGTTTTCAAAAAAACCTTTTTTTTAAACCTTTATTTACTTCGGAGACAGAGAGTAAGTGGGGGAGGGGCAGAGAGAGAGGGAGACGCAGAATCCGAAGCAGGTTCCGGAGTCTGAGTTGTCAGCACAGAGCCCGACACGGGGCTTGAAGTCACTAACCTCAAGATCATGACTCGAGCTGACGTCAGACACTTAACCAACTGAGTCACCCAGTCGCCCCTCAACCGATTTCTTCAAAAGGCTTTATTTCCTTACATTAAAAAAATCTGCCTGTACTGATGACTGTAGCCCTCTTACTCTTTCTTAAAATACAATTTTATCTACCGCCGCTCAATTAAATTGGAATCCCCAGAGGCAGAGGCCAGGCAAAAGCATCTTGGAAGAGTTTCTCAGGCAATTCTAAGACACATTCGTAGGTGGGGAGCTGCTCTAATCTGAGTGTGATTCATTTTACTCCCCGGGGCAGGGATGCCTGTCTGGGTACACTTTTTCAGGATGTGATTTGGGCCAAGATATAACTAACCGTCTTGTATCTCATGGTCCTCGTCCCTAAAATGGGAACGACAGACTCATGCATTGTCAAGAACGCGGGAATGAATTAAAATTTGTGTTCCCTTGATGGAAATCAATTATTTTTCACCCACCTGTGTTCAATGAAATGCAATGTGAAGGGGCCTTCCAAATTTATTTTGGGGAAGAGGCACGTTTCTGCTTGGAGTTCAACACCAGCGTGGGGTCCTTGTTGGAGAATGCCATTAAATGGCCCTATTCTCATGCTACCCTTACTTGAAGATACCATATTCTCTGTAGTTACTATTGAGTTGCTCCCCATCCAGTATTGTGTCAGTTGCAAAGTCAACCAGTTTTACAGATTGCTCATGGGCATTCAGAGACAGTTCTACTTCCCGAAGAAAAGGAAATGGGATAGAAAAATTTCACCTGAGATAACGCTGTCCATTGGCTTAATTTGATTTGGTGAATGACAAAAAGAGACCTATTCCATGTTAGTGTCAGGAGGCCTCCCTGACAAGAAAGGAGCATGGTTTGGGTACCGCTGAGACAGCCAGCTACATTTTCTGAGCTACTAAGGCGTATGTGAAGAGAAGTCACATTAGATTGTTCTGTGGCCTCTAACATGCCTTGCAAACAAATGGTATTTGGCAAATATTTAGTGAATATTGAGGGAATTGCCATTGAGAGAAACAGGCAAGTTGTAGATCCTAAACAGTAGAGGATGTGATGTTATGTTTCCTTTTAAATTGGCTCTTGTTTTTACCTTCCAATTAATATATGATTCAAAGATTCCAGTTTCATCGTGGATTACTCAAGTCCAAATCAACTCATGAAGAAGATGACCAAGAGGGGGAAAATCCTCAGGTTTTTGTTTTGTTTCTTTTTCATGAACAACCCACGTGTGTTTTCCAATATTTCAAGCATTTATAAAGCAAAATCTGAGTGTTCTGGCAGAGCCACAGACTTTCGTAAGACAAGCTTGACAGATCACTTTTGATTCCTGACAATGTGGGGGGAGGGGTCGGCTCATTTTGAGCACAGTTGTGTGAGGCTCTGCAGGTGAAAAATTATAATTACCCCAAATGACTTGCCCTACATCCCGAAGTGGATCCGGCTACAATTTTGCTAAATGACCATGAAGTTTGACTATCAAGAGGTAATACTGGTTGAAGGTTTTGGTTTGGGGAACAGTGAGATAAAGAAGAGATTCTATTTGATAAACCCTCCAGGAACAAATTCAGGAACAATCAAACGCTTAAAAATAAATACTCACAAATACTAGAAATACAGCAGCCTTGACGAATTTTCCAAATAAAGTCCAATGAGATGACCCTTCGAAAATTCTGAAAGGCACAAGATGTGTCTTCTTGACTTGTAACCTTTCTCTGCCCCTTTCCTACCTCTCACAGACACTCCTCATAGTGCCATGAGCCCCCTGAATTCTTGTCAATCATTTGTGATGGCTGAGTGATTGGCATCCTCTGAATGAAACTCATTCACACTCAAGAGTTACCTTGAGCTCTCATTTGCATTTAAACCTTTTTCTTTCTGTGGAGTTGCCAGGTTTTTTTTTTCCCCTTTCTGAAAAGATTTTCAAGCAGAATACAAGAGAGATCTGATATGGGGGTTAAGGTTTCTATCACCCCACATCCATTTTCTCAGGTCTAAAAGTAAAGCTAAGAACACCTTGTACATTTCCTTTGGGGAATGCATAAGGAGTGGAAGTATGGAAGGATTCAAGAAGGGAGAGAAGAAAGGAAGGTAGGAAGGATGGAAAGAAGAATGGACAGAAGGAAGAAAAAGGCGGAGCTGATTTGGATTTTTATTCCAGAGTCAAAGATCTTTGGTCTGATGATCCTTTAACGGTGCTCTTCAGAACTACAGAGGGTGGGGTGATGGACCTCTTGGCAAGGGTTTCTTCTAGAGCCTGAAGCCTATCTATGTCCCCCCCTCAGTACAAGTCAATGGGATGCTAACTCTCCAGATTCCCACAATTTTAAACAATTAATCTTACTCCCATTCTTTTAGCCTGAGACATGGACATACATGCATTTTTGTCCTGCAGCGTTTTTGCTAGGTTTCCCCTAGTCTTATATATTTGAAAGATTGAAGATAATCTCTGGATATTTTCTTATGCCAGCCTCTGTTTGTGACAAAATAAGCATTTGATTCTCTTCATAGCAACGCAGGTATCATCAGAGAGCATGTTATTATCAAGCCCTCCTCGGCTCAGCCCCTCAGTTGAGCAAGGAACAGGAACCCGGCTTAAGACCTGGCAAGACCAGACTGAAATGCCGCCTGGAAAGATGGGATCTCACATATCCTTCTCTAACATTGGAGTATTAACAGTCTGACTGCCCTTGGATGTTGAACAGGAAAGACTGATTAAGAACATCTGCTTTGAGCCCACAGTGACTGCTAGACACTCACTTACCTCCTCTTGTCTAAGCTGCGTAAACTGTATTGACTGTCCGACCAGTGCCCAGACGCTATGTGGCCCTGGTCCCACCTCTCTCTCTTCCACTCACCTCATCTTAAATGCTACTTGATAAGAGGTGGTCTGTTGTTAGCTAGGTGGTCTGGATTAACAGAGAGGACGTGTGAGTGCTCCAAACGTAACATCCCAAGATGTCCCCTTTCCAGAGACAACGCATTTTATAAATTTCATCCGGCCTCTGGATAGGTGAAAATGGCCCCGGGGGAGTCCGGCGACGTGGTCGTTACGTAACCGCAAAATGTGTCTCGCTTCGAGTTGTGTGGTGGCATTAAAATGGCAAATGTTTTATAGCCAGATAATATTAACGATGAGGATGATGATGGCTAAATACTTATCTTTCAACAACAGACTCACAAGGCAAGTCAGCCAAGACCGGCTGAGGGAACAACAGATTGCCATCCCCCACCTCTCTCTCACTCCAGCATGCAACGGCAGGTGGGATGACTGGCACTATGGAAATGAATTCCCCCACGCCTTTTTGAGGGGCTGTGGTTGCCAATTGTGTGAAGTGGAAGTCATTAAGTTAGATGTTCTCGCTGTGTGTGTGTGTACGTACTGTTTCCCCAGCCGCATTCATACCTGGTGCCCGACACTGGCAGCTTCTTGTGATGGACAGGAATGGGAGTGTCAGGGGCATCTGGGTGGCTCAGTCGGTTGAGCGGCCGACTTCGGCTCAGGTCATGATCTCACGGCCTGTGGGTTCGAGCCCCGCGTCGGGCTCTGTGCTGATGCCTCAGAGCCTGCAGCCTGCTTCGGATTCTGTGTCTCCCTCTCTCTCTGCCCTTCCCCTGCTCACACCCTGTCTCTGTGTCTCTCAAAAATAAATAAAAACGTTAAAAAATTAAAAAAAAAAAAAAAAAAAGAATGGGAGTGTCAGTGACCACGTGCTAGTGATGTTGTCTCCCAGGATGTCCGCACCTCTGGATGGCCTTCACGGAGATGCGCTTTGCTAATTAAGGAGGAGAGCCGTCCATGGGCCGGGACAGAATGTCTTGGACAATGGGGAGGGAATGTCTCGGACAACACCGCAAGTTAAAACACAGCCTTTGGAATGAGACCTCGGCCATGCCACTTATTAACTGGAGCCCAGAGTGGCTATTTAACTTCCCTGGTTGTTTTCTCCCCCTGTAAAATGAGTAAAATGGCACCTACCTCATAGGTAGTATAAGGATACACCTCATGGTAGATATAAAACACCTTTTTTTTTCGTTTGTTGTTCACTTGTCTTTTGAACCGGGACTCCAAAATCAAGAGCACCCTGGCCGCTTCGATGAGAGAAGCTGCCTTGTTCTAAGAGTAAAATTGAGCTTGTGGGAACTGTGCGGACAGGCAGAGAGCGTGATAATCAAAAGGGCACATCCATGATGCAGTCCAGCCTATTTCTGCCAAGGACGGCTCTATCCCAATATTTCCAGATTTTCCGACTTTCCAAAGAATTCCAAAAGCATCTGTTTTTATTTCCTACTAATCCCTATTTGAGAAACAAACACCTAGGTCAACTAGGTAGACGAGAGAGAGAGAGAGAGAACCTATCCTCGGAGAGCATCTGGCCCTTGCTCCACCTCTAGCCCGACAAATCATAAGCACTCAACACATACTCGCTATCCGTATCCGTATCATCGTTAGCGTTGCCACTAGCAGAAAAACAACCCAAATTGGCAAGCTTGTAACATTCAGATGACAATTGTCTGGTCATATAATAAAGTTGATGTTGGAATCCTTAAAATTAACTGACGGCCTGAGGTCCTGTGTGTTTGCAGAGCTCATTAGGAATTTATCAGGTAGTGCCTGCATAAGCAAGCCCTATCGGATCTAAACCCAAATAGATACAGCCAGGCCTGCCTGGAAATTCAGCATCACCCTGTGAACGTAACAACAAACCGCAACGCATATGCCAGTGTACCAAGAATGCATTCGACTTGGAAAGCAGGAGAAAAGAAAAAAAAAAAAAAAGAAAGAATAAAGAAAAGTGCCTGTTTCTATGTATAAAGCCCATCCTATATGTGCTAGTGCAATCTTACATTTTAATAGTGCATAAGCAAAGTGCTTATGATGTATTTATAAACTTCCACACACAGATTTGGGGGAAAAAGCAGCAGTTGTGTTTGCTCACGTTGAATTTCCATCCCTCGAGAGGCAGAGGGGGCTTGTTAAAGGCTCAGAGGTCCATCTCAAGTGGATTTTGTCAGCGCTGTTCCCTTCTTGGGTGGTAGGACACAAGGTCAAAGTGACCCAAGCTCTCCGGGCCTCATCTGTAAAATGGGAAGAAATACTAGGTTCTAGCTCAGAGGCTGCGTGTGAAGAATAAAGACAATATAGACGGGCATAACGCAGCGTCCAGAGCACAATAAATACTCAGAATGTTAGCCATTAGGGTAGCGAACATCCACCAAGGTTAAACCAGTGAAGTTAGTATTTTCAGATAACTTGGCTTTTGTAATGGGCTAATTGTTTTTATTATGGTATCTGTCTGAGAGCAGATCCCAAAAATAAAGACTTCTAACACTCACTCACATGAACGTCTATAAGGTAGCATTTGAATGCCTTTATTATCCGGAGGAATGGCTGGAGAAGACTATTCTAATGCAACATTCGAGTGTTATGAACAGGGTGCTTTTGCCTCGTAAACTCGTGGGGTGAAATCTCATCCCTTGATCTTCAAAGTGTGACAAAGAGCTATTGATTGAGAGCATATTGTCATTTAAATTACAATTAGGGATGGGTGAAAGGTGGTTATTCAACAATTCAAACCTTTCTTTTAATACTGTCAAGGACGACTTAACCTTCACCCAAACACACTTCTAAAACTTGTGAGTCTCAATATGTCTAAAATCAATGCGCTTTTCTTAAAGTAAGAGAATCATGTCATTACTCTCATGTTGAACTCGCTAGTTTTGAATGTGGTGGTGAAAATCTTTCAGAAGGCTTTGCTCTCAGTCACAAAACACTTGTGTCTCAACACAAATCCAGTCCTCCATTTGCACCTTAATATGAAATTAAATCATTCAACGCATTTTTCCTAGAGTAGCTAGTTATACAAGTATATGCATTTTCAAAGATCAAGTGCTACGTGGGTGATGTATGTTTTAATTTAGAGTATTTTAAATAGGAAACCATCCTTCTGAAGGCACAAATTGCTGTGAACTTCGTGTCTTTTATTACTGGCAAAATAATGTTCAATTCTAAAGGCATTAGGCAAGGACGTATCTTAAACGAGACAATGGACAGAATGGAAGCTGTGTGTGCGTGTGTCTGGTTATTTATGCTTTATTACTGGGTCTCTTGCATTTTGCCATTTGAATATACTTCATAAATAATTTGCTTTGATATTGCAAATACACACACACACAACACACACACACACACACGCTGACACGCTATGCCTGCCGTGGCAAAATGCTGGACTCAATCTCACAATCCTGTTCTGGCCAAGTTCCCTGCAGCTTTCACAGGCGTGCAGACTGCACGAAGACTGCAGCTCAGATCTCCTACACCGAAGTACAGTTAGATTTTATTTGGTCAAAGCGTCTCTTCTCTCTCTTCCCCCCTCTACTTCTATAATGCATGCACACCTGTCTGCTCTTCTCCCGAATGGCAGGTCTTTACTGGGATGACATATTATGCCAGAGGTGCTTTTGGCAGCCTCTCTGTCCTCAGGGTAGGCATTGTTGCGGCAGCAGGAAGTCAGGGAACAGCGCAAGGTCATCCAGCCCCCACCGTCCTCCGCCCCCTTCTCTTGTATGGGGCATGAGCTCCAAGGTACCCTTCACTTGCTTGACACATGAGGTCATGGAAGACAGTCTCCAGCTCAGGTATACACCAGGTAAACGAGAGCACTGACAAGGTAGCTGGCGGCACCCATCAGTGGGTGGGGAAACCTCCCAGAGCAACTGTGAGTGAGCCTACTAGATTTTTTTCTTCCTCGCGTGGGAGGGAAACCTCTTCAAAGTGGGCCCTTCTGTGCTGCAACCGTGTGTCGAGGCTTGTGCTAAACACACGGACACATCCAATTTGAGAACTCCAAGTACAAAAATCACATGGGAATGCGATCTTCCCATTCTATGCTTAGGGAGAGAAAAAAGAGAAAAAGAAAAAGAAAAAGAAAGCTTAACGCTCAGATGACGACTTCTCTTCTCTTAGAAAATTTACAGGTTACAATTGTAACCTTGAAGAACAGGAAGGGGAAATTGCTTATCAGTATGAACGGGCAATTAATGTAATCAAAACTTTAATGGTTTCTACCCATCTATTGCAGGAAAAATTAGTGAAGGGTCGCACGGACAAGTCGTATTTACTAATAAGTTCATTTTGAATGGCAAAGTAGAAACTTGGAGGCAGGATAATTTTTATTGTAATCCACCCAAATATAATTTCTAGGTGTTTAGAAAATGAACACGGGAATTCAAGATATTGGGGGGAAGCAAGATGTTTTACTGCCGCCTTGTGGACAATTTCAAAAGAACGGAGTATTTCTTGAAACCGGGGGTTAATTTGTGAATCTTGGTCAGTAAGAGAACCAGATAAAACTAGGTCAAAGATAGAAGCGGGATAGAAGTAAATATTAAGCTTAGTCAGAATAATATTTCTTTTTTTAAACCCAAGCGATTATGTTACAATATTTCACAAAATTCCTGAAATCTACAAACAGACGAGGAGAAAGGAGGATAGAATTAAATATTGGTAATGGAACTTAATCAGAATACCAATGACCTGCTTTTTTTCTTTCCGCCCCCTCCCCGATCAGAGAAGTTCCACGGACCCCTGGGGGAATGTTCCCACTCTATTTCAAGAAAATTTAGAAAATCTCAGTTAGTTGCTATAAAATTAAATGCAGCACCAGAAAAGCAGTGATAAGAAAAACTGGACACATTCTAGGGTTCAGTCCAGAGTTTTAGCTTAGAATGTTTATTTAAACATGATGTGAGTTTATAAACTTGTTTTCGAGCGAGATTTATAGCACTTTCTGATTTTTGGCTGGATTGGACAAGTCCAGCTTGACTTCCTGCGAAGAACATCTTCTATAAACCACCTTCTACTGAAGTTTTGGCGTGGAAAATAAATTTTCATTGGATGTATTTCTAACTACAAACAAATGTCCAGGTAGCTGCTTAATTTAAACCTAGTTGTCAATATCACAGAAATACCACCCTGGAACTTTTGGTATTACAGTGCCGCATAAATCCTTGTTGACAAGATGTCAGCAAATATACTGTAATGTTCAATACCCCACTGTTTGTTGGATAAATACCGGAAATACGAATTCTCTCAGGGCAACGGTGCCTCTGCACTTTTGAGGAGTAAATCTAATTTAAAGTTAAAGGACCAAATGGACAGATTTTTAATAAATCTTTTTAAAGCAGGTCAAATTATAAAATAAATGCTGCAAAATTTAGAATATGATTTTCAGCGATTTCGTGCCCGGTATTGAGTCATCCTATTTTTTTCACTGGGGAGAGGAGGAAACCACTATCTTTAGTCAAAGAGTCTGAAAAGCAAAGAAGGGAGTAATCTAAATTTTGCTCAATAATATAAAATTTAAACTATTCTTTTCTCTTTATTAAAATACCTTAATTGGGGTGAGAGGTGCCGAGATGGAAATTATTGAAATTATATAAATGTAAACTTATATTCCCTCTCGAACAAGAGTCAATATTCCCAAATCTACAAGGCAGGGTGTAGAAAACGTTTGTATTATTTTTCTTGGTCATGAACATGAAAAACCTCAAGTAAACATCTTTTTCAAAATATCTGTCCCACATTCGTTGTAAAAAAGGTTTTAAGACTACTGATAAATATACCGATCTCTATTATTAAAATAAAGTTTCGATTAGGACATGCATCATTTGTTTCTCAATGCTTTGAGTGTTCATTAAATGCTATTATGCACTTTGCTTTTATTCTCATTACAATCTAGAGATAGGTTTTATTATTATCATCTTTTTTTTTTTGTAGATGAGGAAATGAAGGCTCAGAAAGGTTAAGTAAACAGGCTGTGGTCACACAGCTTTTCTTGCAGTAGCATCACTGACTTTGTGGGGCTCTCTACCCCCTTGACATATCTTTGGGAAGCGAACATCACTTATTTTTTCAGTGTCTGACGATCCTTTGAGCTGTATTCAGGTTCTTGCCCAAAGTCCATCCGTTAATGTTTAAGCAATTATTGAAGACATGCTAAATCTGTTTATTATTTACTTGTTCGTTCACTTCGATAATTATTTAACTTTTTTTGTTTGTTTGTTTTGTTTTTTCCTATGCTGGACATAGTGCTAGGAAGAAGGACTCAATAATGCCACATCCGGAATGGTTAACTACACTTTGAGAGCTTATGGGTTAGACGGTAAGTTTCAGAAATATAAAAATGACTATGACCAGTTTGTCATCATATAGGGAAAAGAACAGTAGCTTTGGAATCATCAGGAGTTCAAGCGGCTCTGCTATCTTCTATTTCTGAGAAAGTTAGAAGCTATCTGTCTTGGCCCATGGTTTCCTCTTCTGTGCAGACAAGTTTATCCCGAAACTTAGCACAAAACATGTAATGTTTCTGACTGAAAGTAGGTGTCTTGTGTATAGTCGTGGTTACTACCTGTGGGGCCAAAGAGACATGTACACGATTCAGTGATCAGGTCAAAAGTGTTATTCCAACGGTACCAACAAGGTTCTCTGGTAACCTGGGGAGGGCAACATACTGGAGGAGAGTGATGAAAATGTCCCATCAAAAGGGATATTTGATTCGGATCTTCATGGATGAGAAGAAGCCTGCTGGGCACGGGGACCTTCAAGTACAAAGACACAGATGGATATTTCTAGACTAGAAAGTAAGGGCTAGAAAGGACTAGAAAGTAAGGGCTATGGGATTGGGGAAAGACGGCGGTCGGTTCTCAGAAGTCACGTATGCCGCAGTCTGAGGGTAGTACCCTGTAAATAATTTGGTCGCAAATTCTTCCTGTATCACTCAGGAATCTTTGCATGTTGGAATAAATAAAACTCAGATGAGATGAAATAAATACGGAAATTTTTTTCTGGTTCAACTAACTGGAAACTCAAACCTGACACGAGCTTCAGGTGAGGTTTGATCCAGATGTCATCATACCTTACTATTCTGTCAGCTCTCCCGTCTTCCATAGGGTGATATCATCTACAGGTCAGGTTTCACTCTCGGCAGCAACAATGTCTACAAACAGTGAAGTCAGGTCTCACGGGCCCAAGAGGGTCACCTGCTCATCCTTTTAGCAAATATTCTATCCTAGCAAAAAGATATTCTGCGTTCTCCAAGACCAGGAACACTTCCACCCAAACCATGTGGTTGTGAATGAGAAGGGGAAAATGTAGGAGCTGTTAGCCAAGAGGAGACAGGCACCCAACGAAAATCTAATACGCTCCCCTCGTATAATGGAGTCTTGATTGGAGTTAATCCCTGGCGGGGCTGGCATCCAATTCGCTTTTAAATGAAACAAAACCAAGAAGAAACGGAGTATGTATATTTTCCTATTTTTACACAAGGAATATATCATTGACACATGTTTGAGACACAGCAATGAATGATATAGCTAAAAAGAATTCCAAAAGAATTTATTCTCCAATTTATCAAGTGTATCCACAAAGGAAGGACTTAACTCTGAATCGAGTACATTTCAAGGCTAATTCTGAAGCCCATACTCCTAGAATGCCTCTTTAGTTCATATTTTTTTTAGAGTCCAATTTTTTTATGTGAACCCAGGCCAGAAGTTTAAATATGATTGGCAACAAGAAAATCTAAATAAAACGTTTATTGTAGTTTTCCTTTGTGTTTCCCAAAACGTTTCCCTTGCGTAAGCTTCTAGTATCTATAACTGTAGATGTGTCATCATTACTTAGCTGGAATGTTTGCGTTATTAGAACCACATTAGGCAGTAAGCAAAAACACATGCCCGGGAGTCTAGTTATGAGATTTGTGCATGTTTTCTTTGAGTTGAAACAAAAGAATAATGACCAGCAGCATTCAGCAACTTAGCCTTGTCTCTATCCTATTAGGATCATAGTCCCAGGAGAGGGCTCTGGTTTTAAAAGCTATTTGCAAATGGAGAGTGACTTTTTTTATTGTAATTTTTCACAAAGCAGTTGCAGAATACAGCAAGGGGAGGTACCAAACGTCATGACTTGAGGATGTCCTTTTTTTCCCCGAAATGATGAGCGAATGACCATAATGCTAAGGACTGGTGTCTTTCACTTAATAACGTAGGGCAATTTTTCCACTTGCAGCTTTTAGCTTTTGGAGAAGGGGGTTTGGAACATTCAGACTGATGACGTGCCTTGATTAGTTGGGATTATAGTCATGGCGGCAAGTCATGCTATAGATTCTGTTTATCCCTGATACAGCAACATGTACGTTATCTTATTCAAAGTCCATAAATTAAGTCTACTGAACTATAACTTCATTACATCCCTCTGTTCAATGGAGTTTCAATATATCTTACCAGAGAGAGTCCCTCTATGCACCGGGAGTCCTACTATGTACCAGGCACTGTTTGGGTCCCTGCAAAAGGGGAAAATCAACACATTCTCTACCCTCACAGCAATAACGTCAGGAGAGGGTCGAGGAATAATTACAAATTTGAAGAAGATTTTTTTTAAGTTTGTTAATTTATTTCAAGAGAGAGAGAGAGCAACTGAGGGGGAGAGGAAGAGGAAGAGAAGGGGGGAAGAGAGAGAGTGAGAGAGAGAGAATCTCAAGCAGGCTCCACACTGTCAGTGCAGAGCCCAGTGTAGGTCTCAAATGCATGAACCATGAGATCATGACCTGAGCTGAAGCTGAATGCTAAACTGAATGAACCACGCGGGCACTCCGAAGAACGTTTTATAAGAGAATCATCAGTAAAGAGCCTATGAGAACATATGAAAGATGGATCTAATGTAGGCAAGGAGGGCAAGTGGTCAGAGATGATGCCCCTGAGGAAGTGACTTTTAAGTTGAGAACACACAGACGAATAAAGATTAACTGGGTTTCAAGTCTCCGAGTTAAGAGACAGTAGGATTCAAGGCCAAGAACACATGCCAAAGTGTTCACGCCAGTGATGACTCTATGGGGGTGGAACACATCCTGGAGGGCCTTGACCTCAAGGTCAAGCGTTGGTATTTCATCTTATAGGCAATGGGAAGCCATTGGCGGATTTTAATTTGGGAGTGACATGACCAGATCTCAATACCCCATAGACCTTCAGGCTGCTGTATACGGAATGGCTTTCAACACGTGCGTAGATTGTGTTTTCATTCTTTTCATTATAAGAATGTTTTCAGTCTTGTTATGAAACTCTTTCTTTCTCTTTATTTGCTTCAATAGGGCAACAAGGACTCCTAGCCTCATGACTTCAATTGCCAGATCAACAATGAGCAGATTCATACCAACAACTGATTTCACCCAACTTTTTTAAATGGAATTGTACCGTTTTGGGTTTTACGTGCTTTTTTTTTTTCCTGGTGGGTAAATAGTCTGCCATTGCCAAATTTAGAAATATATAAAGATTTTCGCTGTGGTAGTTTTTTTGGTGCTAGCCAAAACTAAGGCCAATCAATCGGCAGCTGGGTGGCTCACTAGGTTAAGTGTCGACTTCACTCCCGTCATGGTCTCATGGTTGGTGAATTTGAGCATCGCAGAGGCCACTTCAGATCCTCTGTCCCCATTTCTCTCGGCCCTCCGCTCTCATGCAGACACCCTTTCTCTTTCTCTCAAAAATAAGCAAACATTAAAAATTAGTCCTACTAAACTACCTTCTTGTAATTATGTCCCTCCCCATCCCATACGATAACCCCATAAAATTTGAGTCATAGGACATATGAAATTATTGAAGGATTGATTTTTCTAGTTGTACCTTTCAAGAAGTATATACGACTCGGTATATGCCAGTATGAGAGAAGTTATGTTCGTATAGCAAGAGACAGAAGAATGTATGTCCCAGAAGACTAGAAATGTCCCTCTTTCATTAATCTTGTTCGTGGAGTCATTAACAGAAAATCAAATATTTGGGTTTGATGATACAAGAGAGACAGAACGTCTCGATTTCGGGTGAAGGAGCTTTAAAGGATCCAATTCCCTCCCTGCTTTGGCCAGCTAGGCATCACAAGGGTAGAGTCGGGCCCGTCTCTGCTATTGCAAATGACATTTAATATGCACTCAATAGCCTCATAAACCCAGACTTCACTTACATTCAACTCTCCTTTCGTTCCTTTGCCCAAGTTTTCTCTTTATTTACTTCCAATGGGCATATTCCTAGAAGTCACCTCAAGGAATGGTTTTTCTAACAAGGTGGAGGTGTAAATAAACCGAGTTTTTGCTCTCTTAGACTTTTCCCAACCATAACACTCTATCGGCAGGCCCTTTTAAGTGTATTGAGGTCTGTGTTAAATAATATTTCTAAATCGTGTTTCCTACTTTGAACCAGCTGTGGATTGACATGTTCCAAGGCAACCCAAACAGGCTGTCTGCAGTAACCGCCTCTCCACCCCTACCCCCAAATTCTGCCTGCACATAGTCAAGGAGTCAGTAGAGGCCCCGACTTCTTGATAATTTATCTAAAATTTTTTTAATGTTTATTTATTTTTGAGACAGAGAGAGACAGAGCATGAGTGGGGGAGGGGCAGAGAGAGAGGGAGACACAGAATCCGAAGCAGGCTCCAGGCTCTGAGCTGTCAGCACAGAGCCTGATGCGGGGCTCGAACTCACGGACCGCAAGATCATGACCTGAGCCGAAGTCGGCCGCTCAACAGACTGAGTCACCCAGGCACCCCTTGATAATTTATATAAATGAGCTGCGCATCTAATCAGATTTTAGGACGGCAAGGTCAGATCTAAGCAAGGACCTTGGAGAACTATGGTGAACATTTCTCTGATGAGGTCACCCCTCATGTGAGTGTAAAGAGGACTTCGACAGAAAGGGAAAGGGCAGCCTTACAAGGATTGAACCACTACCCTTCTGGGCCCACCTCCTTTCGCTCCCATCACTTCAAATCCTGTGGGTCCATCAAAGCTTTGAACTAAAAAAAAATTATTTTTGTCCGGTGGTCATTACAACCACCGGAGAGGAAGAGAGGCCCTCCATTTTTTTTTTTCTCTTCTGTCATCAACAGGTCTTTTAAAGAGACAATATTCGATTCATTTTCTTCCTTTTTTAAACATGAAACGTTTTGGTAGTTTAAATGGGTTTACTCAGGACAGGGATAGTTAGGGCATCAGCAGTGCCCCCAACCTCATGTCATTAAATGTTCAACAATGACTTTAAAATAAGTAGCTTTTTGGAAGTTAAGTCTTTGAAGTTTCATTAATTAGTCATATCATTGGAAGTGTATGGCTAAAGTAAATTACAGTGTTTAAAATATCTACTCTTTCAATGTGAAAAATGAAAGGATCCTGCTACCTTGTCTTTATACTAATGAAGATATTATTAATTGGTTTAGCAAAAACATAGATCTAACCATAATGTGCAACAGTTATTAAAGATAATTAACTACAGATCATTGGTTTGAAACATCTAGTCCAAAATGATTTCTGAAGGGCACATTATTCTACGAGATAAAATAATTAAATTTCTAACTGCTGCGCGAGACGACTGTGGCATATCTCGCGTTTTAATTTCTTTTGTTCTATTCTCAGGGTACTCTTACTGTTTTAGGTTTCGCAAAAGCTACCCGTGTTTCACAGTGAATTCTCTGTTCAGCATGTTTTGCCGAAATCTTTCATGTCTATGGAAAAATTATGATTGAAAGAAAAGGATTACAATGACACGAGACCTAATAAAAAGCCCACATAAATTCAGCCTCTTTTTTACGGGAGAGGGGAGCGTGGTAAATCAGACAAAGCGAAAACTAAACAAGTTACTTTAATGAAATACCTTCCACACGCGTCTCTCATGGAATGGATTTTAAAACACGCGAAGCCTCACGTGTGCAAAATCAATAAGGGGAAACGAGAAGGATGAACAAACGCCAGGGGCTTGTGGATGAATGAATGATGTGATCGTGTGCGCACACGTAAAATAAAATTAAACGATTACAGGAAAAACAACTGAGGGACTAGAACAGACGGCTGCTTATGAAAAGCTGTTAGACGAGAGGGGAAAATAATTCTGACCATATTTCTAAAAATTGTTCTACTTGGGATCTCCTATTTTGAAAACACTTACATTAAAGGGGAAAATTAAGACTCAGATGTCAAGAACAGTAGTGTTAGGAATCCGAAACAAAACTACGCCCATAATATTTAACAATGCTAACACATTACAATGTTCATTGGCAGTGATATCCAAAGTGAGACCTGAAGTCCATATTAGCCTCAAAGTCGGATATTCCAATTTTTAAATATTTATTGTAGCATCTCGTGACCAGGAACTTGCTTTGTGTAAAAACCAACAGTGAAAAATAATAGCGATGCACTTTCTTTGAAGAAGCAATTCAAATTTATATTAAGTCTAAATTCATAAATCCTGCCTTAATTCGTGGGAAGCCTTGTAAGGGCAATGCGTTTGGAGTCCCAGCTCAAGGCTGTGGCATCAATTATTATTTTTAGAAATAGTATTAATATCTTTAATCCAGTAAGTGTAGTCTTGGTAAAAGAGGATTACAAAACAAAAATAAAGGCATTTCTTGCGAGGACTCAAGTATGGACACAGGACTGATGAGAAAATTTCAAACTTGCAGAGTTTATGCTGATGCTGTTTCCAGATACTTGGAAAGAACACAATCAAAATATTTAACGCATGCCTTTTTTTGTCCCACACACGAAAAAAAAAAAAAAGTAGAAATTTCTTTAAAAAGTAAAAGTGGAAGGGAAAAATAGGTTTGGAGACTAAGAATGAGGCAAGTCATTACAACCTCCTTACTAGAGACCCAAGTTTCTCAAGATGTATACTTGGTGCCCCTAGAAATAAAGAAAAAAATGTTCTTTGGTCCAAGGTTTAAGCATACAGCATGCTATATGTCCCTTTTACAGATACGCAGGGCTTAGACGCAAAATCTAAGGTTCTGAAAAGTCCTGTAACCACACTGTTCACGTAACCTTGCTCTCAGGCGCTGATGTTCCTGGAACACCGATTCCCAGGCCAAGGGCTTGTGGCCACTAACATCCAAACCTGAGGCTTGAACCTGTGTCTCCCTATTATCAAACCCAGGACTGTGTTCTCTAATAGTTTTGTACACGCATCTAGAGGTAAGTAAGTTAAGTGTCCTAAATGTGACCACAAGTGCCAAACTCCAAGCCTCCAAGCTGCATTTAGCAGACAAATGTATTTGTTCTTTCTGTTCAGTGTCTAACTTAAAAAACAATTAGCTAACAACCATTAAAACCCGGGAGATTCCATACAAAGGGTTCTGTCTTCCTCTGAGAAAGTAGAGGACCTTGTAACACTGGACCCCCTGGATGGAGCGGCCATGGTTATGAGATGACCCTTCTCTATCTATTGAGTTATCGTCCCCATCACTTTTTAAAGCCTCCTTGACATTAAGTGAGCGTTGTTTACCATTTATTGCCTTACTCACATTGTCGATTAATTCCTATCAGACTTGCTTCACTCTTTTGCATTTCCTACTTGTATTTTGGGGCTTCTTCTAGTTTCAATTCCTGGTTTCAAGAGTCTTGTACATCTGACCCATTATGATTTTTTTTTTTTTCTTTCTGGAAATCCTCTTCATCTCCTCTTCTTTGCCCTGAGGGGGAGCATCTTAAGTGAATCACCAGAATGTTGCTTGTAGATAAGTAACTAGAACCTGACCTCACTCAACATTCTGAACTGAATCTAGGGCTCACCCATTGTTTCCGGTAACCCTGAAGAAAACCTTTGGCGATTCCAAATCCAACCACACCAGCTTGCCTATGTCCACCACCGACACTGTAGCACATCGCATGGGGTTGGAAAACAGCGGTATTTTCAACTAGTATCTCAAAAACGATTTGGTCAGAAGACTGTCTTTCGAAATCCTTTTATTTGAGACCGTACACATCTTTTCACAGCAAAGACAGTCCAACTAATTACAACAAGAGCTCAGTGATTCATGACATTTAAGAAATGCAGACGGTTTTCTCCTTCCCTGGCTTTCGCTTGGTACAGCCTAAAGAATGCGTGATCTATGTTTTCGACTAGAGTAGCAGAACTTTCCATGGGTCATCTATTTGTATTTGAGGGCTCACCAGCAGGACACAAATTTTATCAAGAAAGATGGCTTGCTTCTAAGTGCATCTTTTTAATGTTGATTTCTTTTTGAGAGAGAGAGAGGGCGTGATCACAGGGGAGGGGCGGAGAGAAAGGGAAAGAGAGGATCCTGAGCAGGCTTGGCATGGTCAGCCTGGAGCCCAACACGGGGCTTGATCCTAGGAACCATGAGCTCATGACCTGAGCCAAAATGAAGAGAGGGACACGTCACCGAGTGAGTCCCCCGGGCACCCCGAGGTCTACTTTTGAAAATCGGAAAAATGAGCAGTCAACGCAGGCATCACCACCAGGCCTATCACTGCAGCCTGAGTTCTGAAGTCTGAGTCGGGTTTCTTCTGCCTCCTCTTTTGAGTGTCAGCCATGCACACGCCTGTCCTCCTCTCCTGCTGCGGGAGGGAGCTGAGGGGGAGGTTATGGACGTGGTGCAGTCAGATGGAGAGGTGGAGCCATCTGCTCTAACTTCTCAAGTTATTGTTGGCTCGGTAGCCGCCGCTTTGGTTTGGGTCTTTTAACAGTTCATTTAACTGAGGAGGGGGGAGTGGATGCGGAATAGGAATCCTTTGGTATTGGTGACGTTTCATCACGGACTTTCTGCTCTTCTTTCTAACTGGGTCTTTCAAGTCCCTTCTCTTCCCTTGTCTGAAACTCACTTTCTTTTTCTTTTTATTCTCCTTTCTCTCTCTCTTTTTTTTCCTTCTTTCCTGGCAAGAAAATGCTACTCCTGGATGGTTACTGAGTCAGTTCTTCCCAGCAGTGACCCCAACACATTCACCACCAGCAATCACTTACTCATGATGCTTGAAATGCTTGGTACATAATGTCTCCTGGGATATCTTGTTGCTTTTGAATTGCATCCAATAATATGGGTTCTTACTAAACAGAACCACAAGTGTGTCCTGTTAACAGAGGTGTTCTAGAGGCTTGAGGTTTTTTTCCCCCCCAAGATGATTGAGCATTATTTCTCCTGAATAATGGGTTCTATTTTGGGTGAAGGAAAGGTTAGGTGGAACTTTTCATTTTTCAGTCCTCATAACTGGTCTTGCCCTTTCTCTCTCTCCCATGTAAGGCACCTTACCTTCAGGAAAATAGTAATTATGTTCGAATGGGATCACGGTGACTTCAAACCGCTCTGAATATTATCTTACTTTTTCAATTGTGCAACTGGATCCCTACATAAAGAAATATTTGGGGGTGCCTGGGTGGCTCGGTTGGTTGAGTGTCCAACTCTTCATTTCAGCTCAGGTCATAATCTCATGGCTCATGAGGCTGAGCCCCATGTTAGGCTCTGTACCGACAGCATGGGATTCTCTCTGCCCCTCCCTGCTTGCATCCCGTGTGTCTCTCTCAAAATATATCAACTTAAAAAAATATATTTTACTTTCTTCTGATTCAGTGACATAACTACACAATGATCTGTCTCCTTTCTTCTCCAATAATTTTTTCTTAATTTGGACAAGAGACAGAGAGGCTTGCGACTTGAAAAATGAATACAAAGATAGGAAATAAAACAGGATTAGCAGACGTGGGGTTTTTGTTATTAATTTATTACACAAAAATGTAAGAAAAGCCCATGCTAAAAGAAGAAGTACAGTTTAGAAATTCCTTCCAAAGGAATTCCAAAGGACGCCAAGAAGAAAAAAAAGGAAAAAAGAAAAGTGTCCCGATCAACTCATTGATTAAAAAGAAGTAAATTATGGGGTGCCTGGCTGGCTCAGTTGGTGCAGCATCTGGCCCTCGATTTCAGCTCAGGTCATGAACCCAGGTACATGGGATCAAGACCCAAGTCACACTCCATGCTAAGCCTCCTGTCAGACTCTGGAGCCTGCTTGGGATTCTCTCTTTCTCCCCTTCTGACCCAGTCACGTACTCATACTCTCTCTTCAAAAACAAACCAACAACAACAAGAAGAAGTAAATTATGGCATGGGCCATCATTTCTTTTTCCTTCTTAATTATAGCTTTCCCCTACTGAGTTCAAAGGCAGCCTCAGACTCCTTCTCACCTCCAGAACCTTCCACAGGCAAAGGCAACAGAGTGACACATACTGGAGAGAAGGGACCCCTCTGTCACTCCTGTGCTTTTTGGTAGGAGCTCTAATACCTGGACTCTCAGCCAAACAGTTCACCACCGGTGAACAATAATCCTATCTACAGGGTCTATTGTGGGGGTTCAACAACTATTTCCTGATAGACCAATGTATTTCATGGCAGGTGAATGATGTCTACAGCCCTGTGGAGGATTGAGGCGAAGAATGACAGTGCTTTGACTACATGAAGGTTGGCAATGTTGAAGAGTGAACGTTAGAATCGAGAGACTCGACTTCGAAGCCCACCTCTGTCAGTTACCAACTGCACCATTCAAGCGAGTCAACGGCATTCTTGTCCCATTTCCTGTTTAAAACAACAACAACAACAACAAAAAAACCAAAAAAACAGCGGTATCCAAACAACACTCACGTCCTGTGGTATAATGTTGGAATTCAAGGGGGATGAACGCTGGGGGGAAAACTCCAACAGAAGCTGGGTGGGTCCTGCAAGTGAATAAAGTGGGCTGGACATAAGACAGGAAGGACAGCTGAGTTTCTCTCATTTGTCGGGAGTGGCAGACCCCGTAATAACGTCGAGACTCTGTGTCCACCAAAAGGGGCGGCGGTTCCTATTCGTCTTCAGCCAGTTTTTGCAATGGAAAAAAAAAAAAAATGGGGACCTGGCGTGGCCAGATTTTCCGGGAAGCTGGAAATCCGGACTTTTATGTGAAGCCTCCCAATTTTTAGACGTTGGCAATTAATTCAAACTTAAAGCACTGTGCGAGCCAAACAAAACACATCTGCAGGCCGCCTAAGCCCTGGGAGCCTCCATTTGTGACCGCTGGTACATGTGAACGTGTTTGCGACAGCATCGGCCTCATTACAGATAGTCCATAAATATTTGCCTCATCCTTTTCTTGTATGAGATGCCCGGGATGCAGAAAAGCGAAAAGATTTTATTTGAGCTTTCTAGCATGGTGTCTTACGGCTTGCTCCTGAGGCTCAGATGTACTAAGTCCTGTATTAACACATTTAGTCTTCAGGACTAAATGGTCTATTGGCCATTCAGAAACCCAGACCCCGGGGTAGAGCGGGTGCTTGGAAAACTGATTTGCATCCTGTGACTTTCTACGAGAAGTTTCGGTTTTGTGAGAAAACATACCCTGAAAAAGATGGCTCGGCCACTTTGGGATCACGGCAAGGAAAATTCACCATTTCCGCTGCTGGGCTGCTTTCCTTTGGATTCCAGTAAGCGAGGGAGGTGCTCTGGTCTGAGGGGTTTTCTTGGTCTTCCGAGGAGCAGGACCCGGTTTTAACTGGCACATCTTCGTGCTGCTCACTCCTTAAGTACTTTCACTTACTTTTTAACTGTTAGATGCCAACAAAACAGGTTGCTTAATTGGTTTGACCTTTCGCAGTATTTTTTAATTTTTCAATCTTAGTTGTGGAGTTCCATCTGGCCCTTTAAAACGACATCTGGTTAACTGTACTTAACCAGCTGATCACTGTACAGTTATTTTTAAATGTAATGTATGCTTAAACAGATGTTATTTTTATAGATGTGGATCTAAACTGCACTTGTGTACGTGCTATGTCTGCATAAACTCTTTCTGCAATTCAAATGTTGACACCCAAAATTACAAGCCAGAATGCTTATGAACTGCACTATTATGGTACTGCACTTTTGTGCCGCTTGTTAGGTAAACATCAATTCAGTTCTTTTTTTCTCTCTTCATTGCACATAAATAAAACATTAGCATTTAGTTTATAAAGTGATGAACATTTTGCTGTGTTGGATTTAGCTTTATAAATACAACTGCTGTCAGCAAGAAAAAAGGATTTATTGAATAAATAATAAGAAAGCTAAGGGAAAATGAAAATATATATATTATGCAAAACATGGTGTCTGTCAACAGGTCACAAAGGGGCCTCGATGCTTTTGGTGTTGCTATCGGAGATAATTCCATCTCTGGCACACTGCGTCTGGAGCGTTCCAGACCTTCCTCTCGCGGGAGGTGTTTCAGATTTAATCCAGGAAGCACGCTACAGAAAATAATGTATTTTGTAGAACCCTGAACACTTAACTGTCCGGGGCACAATGAACATTTCGAACAATTTAAAGGTCTTCTTCCACGGGCGCAGAAGAACGCAGAGAAAACTTCCTAAAAAGAAAATCCAAGCGGCCATTCCATTCCACGGTTTCCTTTTCTTTTCTTTCTTTTTTCTTCCCTGTCAGAAGAGGGAAAAGAGGAGACCAAAGCAGTTAGTGTCGAGACGAGGAAAGGCTTTCCGGTCGTGAAAGCATCTTGACCACGGCGGCTCCCTGCCTTGGGAGAAAACGCGGTCTCCAAAGGCCCCGACGGTGGGGGCTTTGCCTAAGACCCAAGGTTGCACCTTGCACTTGACCCAGAGAAAGTGGTCACCGTCGACGGTATCTTGCCGAGAACTTTCAAAGTATCGTTCTCAAGGTTAAAAATTGCTGTGATTCATAATACCTCAGTAATTGATAGACATTTGGGCTCTCCAGAGTCCCTTTTCTGTGAAAAACACCACGTAACATCTGTTCATAAACAGTCCTTCTGTGAAAACACTGACACAGGTCTTGAGCTCCTCCGGGCTCAATTCCCCAGCCACGTGCAGATGGTACGGTGTATTGACACAGCTGAAGCCCGGGTAACATAAGCGCGGCCCGATCTGCAGGTAAGACTTCAGGCGACCGTGGGCTGCGGTGGCCCGGCCTCACCCCAGGTCGTCCGAGGGGTTCCTTGTGACACAAAGACAAATTGTTTTCCCCTAACGTGCGGGATGTGTCGGGGAAAAAAAAAATCACCTTGAGCGATCCACGTCTAACTCGACAGAGATGAGGACGTCTCCTAGGCTCTTCAAAAGATTCCCTGGGACGCCTTAATGAAAAACTAATTAAGCGACAGAGGTATTTGCAGAACTAAAGATGACTGGGATCGTGCAGGTGTCTTTTTTTACCACTTTCTTTCGGCCTCGGTACTTGGCGTGTGATGTTGAAGCAGAATTAATTACGGCAACCGAGAGTAGAAAGTTTGGGGTGAAGGCTTCAAGCCATTAACGTTCAACTTTTCGGTGACGATCACGAGGGGGAAAGCGTCGTGACAAGGAAAGAAATTATTTCTCGCTTAATTTCCTTTAGCTTCTCCCATTACACGGGATGGGAACGAGGGTAGAGGTGGGTTTTTTTTAATTGTTTTTTTTTTAATTTTAATTTTTATTTATTTATTTTTACGAAGCATCCTTGGAGAAACACTTAAGAGACTTTCAAATCCTGGGGAGCTTTCGTCCTTTTCAAATCTGGTTTCCTTATTAATCGCTGAGATGCTGGCCCTTCGGTCTTGTCTCCAATTGTTCTTTCTCAGAGACCAGGCAGATTGCAAGGGCAAGCAAAGTCCCCTTCTCACCACCCGGAGAAACGCTGCCTTTAAGTAAAAGCAGGATTCTGGAGCTTCCGAAAGACTTGGGGGGCCCTGAAGATCACCCAAATAAACAGAACGAGGAAGCCATACACATGCATAACCGGGTTTATTTGTACCTGTCTTTGCTACACAGCTGTAGGGCATATGAGTCACGATCAGAGAAACACATCTACGGTACCCTACTGTAATATAAACTATCCGTATTTCATTCTCCGTGAACGCCACAGGCAAATTCTTGTATTTGACCAGCTGGGGTCAAAAACGCTACCCGGGGCTTAGAGCTTTTCATCCCAGCTCCAACGGCCGTTTCAATGCCGGCGTTCTGCTTTGTGTATTTCATAGATGCTTTTACAGCGGCTATGAACCCTCAACTTATTTATGGCTTATCAGCGCAGGTT
This sequence comes from Paradoxurus hermaphroditus, assembly GCA_004024585.1. NCBI lineage: Eukaryota > Metazoa > Chordata > Mammalia > Carnivora > Viverridae > Paradoxurus > Paradoxurus hermaphroditus. The sequence goes on from PITB01014259.1 coordinate 37,065, forward strand.
ACACAACCCACTTTGGGGCAGATGTGCCAGAGAAACAAAATAGCCATTTGAGAGTACGATGTTTGGACGTTATGTCTGCTTGGAGGGAGGAGATGGCGTAGAGAATGCCTGGAAAAGTTCTCCGGGGTGGGGGGCGGGGGTGGAGTGGGGGCAGTTCATAGGGGTCTGTTTGTTGTGGGGAAAAAAAACCAGTCACTTTTTCATGTCTGCTTTTCTCCAGTTGTTCCTCGCAACAAACCTCACCTGAAACACAGGAACAAAACCAATCACAGAGAAAAAGTTGTCCCTTTAGATCCCACACAAAGCCGGACTGCTTTTCAATACCTACTGAATGGCGCTGTTTGGATGAGTTGATACAGTGCGGGGTAGGAAGAGACACCAACTGCAAATCAAGTGTTGCATTTGAGCTGACACGTGCTACGGTAGGCAAAACTTTTCTGGTTTTGAGGATTAATTCCTTTCTTTTGGGGTATTTTATTTATTTCTTTATTTTTGGAAAATTTAAAGTCGAGGGGTGAACAGTCACTTTTGCCTGACGGAGCGCACGCAGAATGCTAAGAGGCTGCGCTTGTTAGAAATCTTTTTATCCGGTTTTACTCAATAGGTTCGTTATGGCATTATTTGTAAGAGTGAAAAAAATGGAAACAATATTCATGATTATTAACAGAGGACTGATTAAGTAAGCGCTGACAGGGTAAAATTATGTCATTATGCTAAGTGGAAAAAAAAATCAAAATTGCATATACGCGATGCAGTCTCAGCTAGGAATATGACATAGAGGGGAAAGAACCTGAAAAAAATATATACCAATATTCCTGTGCTCAGAATAACCCTTCCTGGGTCGTAGGGTTATCACCTATTTTTATTTTCTTGTTTTTATGTATTTCCCAAATGTGTGACATCGAACGGAGACTTCTTTAACCATCAGGAAAATGTGATGAAAGCATCACTGAAGCAGTCTCTCCTAAGAAAGGCGTTTGTGATCTTAATAGCATGAGTTCCTGCATGTTTGGGCAAGAGTGTAAGTGAATATGAAGTATACTGAGTTCTATTTTTGTCAGGATCTGTTTAAATTTGAGAGGAATGGTGCGGACAAGTCTTTCTCCTCCCAGGAAGATACCTTGAGACCATCTGCCGCCTGGGTGGTGAAATGAGGCCTAGGTGATCTCCCTGACTTTATAACCCCTCCCTTTCTCCCTTCCTTTTGTCCTTTCTTCCCTTCCTTAATAAATATGTCCTGATTGCTAACCTGTGCCCAGGGGCCCAGAGTTAGGGTCTGAAACACAGCTTCCTCCTCTGCAGCCTGCAGCAGAGGCTGGGGGACAGTCGAGGAACAAGTAACGAGATATCCAAGGGACGCCGAAGTAACGTCACAGGTGGGACAGGGCAGTGTACCCGAGGGGAGGGGGTTGAGCAGCCTGGCGTTTGCAGCGTGGGAGGCAAGAGCCCATACAACAGGGGTCTTTGTGCCAGCAACTGAAAGCCTAAGGAACTAAGTGCTTGTGCCAAGTATGGGAGAACGCCGGAGGGTCCGTGCTGGGTCCCACACTAAGCAATGGTCCTGGTCCAGCCAGTCTTAAACCCTCCCACTACCCTACAGGGTTTCATACCCAGCAAACATGCAAATACTTATTGAACTGGCTTCGTCTGGAAGATACACCATTTAAGTCTTCAAAACAGTAGGGCCCAACAGACTGAATTCAATCCTGCCCATTATAGGTGGCCATAATGCCACCTCTAAAAACACCCTGCCTTCTATGATGTCCATTTTAAAACCAGACATTACCTGACTCACCGTTTTTGAATAGGGAAGGCTTTCCTTGTGGAAGCACAGGAGACTAGGGATAGTTTAAAATGCATTCTGCATTTCAGTGGACCGGAAGGTTACCTCTATCCGGTGCCTTGATGTTAAGGCAATAACAAATGTGAGTACCAGACTACGCAAAATTATTACTGAGTTCCCAGAGCGCTCTCGACTAATGTCTAAACATTTTCATGCAGCGTCAAATGATCAGTTAGCATTGTTCGTGTACGTGGATCGCTGCTTATAATTCTTAATGTTTTTCCTCAATAAAAAATATTCTGGCTTAACGTCAAAAACATCAAAAAGCCGAGACATCGGTTGGTCCAAACCACTCATTCTTTCTGAGTTTGTAGCAGTTACTTCCCAGAAAGAGGATGCCCACCCAGCTGGAAGGAAGCTGGAAGAGGAGAAGAATTTCGGCCTTGCCGGATGCCAAGAGAGGCTTCGAGTTCTTCTTCCCCAGTGGGCTGAGCAAATCAAGCATTTGCACCTTGGAACATCTAAGTAGTACTGTGTCCCTCAGCCTGATGAGGGCAATGACATACCCACTCGTAAGGAGGGACGCTCACCTTCAAATAAGGTCGAATTTAAAAATTAAGAAAAAAATAGAATGGTGATCACAGCGGTCATCCATTCTCCACAGAAGAGTGTCTAGAAAACAAAGATCAGTGATGATAAACAAGGGAAACAATGAACCTTCCACCTCCAACGAAAACAAGAGGTTGATCACGAAACTATACCCAGTGCCTAGTGTTTAAAAATTTATCATAAATAACTATTGCCTTCCAGACATGCCTAATTGATCCTACTTGTATCAACAGTAAGTTCCTTTTCAGTTTTTTTTCCACATTAACTTCTTTTTACATGGTATTATTTTCCTTACATGGCATTTCCACTGACAGCTATGCCGAATGCACTGTATAATTATCGTGTCGTCAGTTTCTTTTTCTCCAGTTCTTTTTAATTACAAAATAATACCCTTTTGAAGCATACATCTTTGATATCTTAACCATCTTTGGGTCAATACAGCAGTGTGTGCTCATTATCAATATATTTTAATTATTTCATTCTTGCGAATGCCCCAGTTTTGTTTTCCATGAACTGCCAGGTAATTATGTTTGTATCGGGATAAATAATTAACGTTCTCCGGAGCAAAATGACTGTTATTTTCCTTTTTTCTTTCTGTCCCCCACCCCCCAGACATGGCAGTATAATAAATAGGCATTTACGTACATTGACTAAATGTAGTTTCTTTTTTTCTTTCTCGGGGCAAAAGTAACTTATTGCTGATTCAACAACTGTTTTTGGAAAGGCTCGGAATTGCCGAGAACCAAAGCTTCTGGGCTACTAACTTCTATTTAAACGAGGCAACGCTACTTTCATAGCACTGTTAACTTCCCCTCCGCCCGACTTCATGCCCTAATTCATCCCCCAAAGGAGGTGTATGCTTGTCGAAGTTGTATCTGCCAAGAAGATTTTTATGTACAAAATTACTATATATTTTTTTTCATTTGGAATACATATCTAAAGTAAATTCTAATTACAGGCGGCCATCAAAACATGAGCAATTCTATGAATATTCATTGAGAAGAACTTATGAGGAGTTACAAGTTCAAAAACAAAAGAGATTAAGGTGAAGTTCAATAGGTCACGCTTGAAGGAAAGACCAGGAGCTAGGTGAGTGGATGAGAGAGTTGAGGGGGCGGGCAGAGAATCCCAATAAATTTCATTTCTTCATTGTTAGTGTGAAACTGTTTGTTAGCACTCTTTCCTCCAGGGTGCTCTTCCCAAAGGAGGGATTAGCTGTGCGACGGTGGGGAAGTGACTTAATTTCTCTGGGTTGCGGCTTTCCCAAGCACGGGCTAATAAGACAGCCCGCACGCACAGTTATGATGCCAGTTTCATAATGTCACATGCTATATCGAGACAGATTTCAAATTCCTACAGTTCTTCAAGCTAAACATCCTATCATCTTTAGCCATTCCTCAAATTAGAAGCTTTCAAAGGTCCCCACTGCTTTGGTCATTCTCCTTCTGTCTGTGCTCAATTCTGAGGGCCTCCGATGCACTGTGGACACTCCAGGAAAAATCTGGGCTGTGCGGAGAGCAAGACACAATAACCCCTGCATTTCCATCCAACAATAAAACCGAAATAGTTTTACTTTCGAATTTTCAGCTTTCTGATTTTATCTATTTTTTTTTCCTATCTTTGTATTATTTGAACGTCTGATAAATGCGAGGCTGGTTCTGTTCAATGCCCCCCTCTCTGCTAATCACTGGGCTTGGTGCCAGAGGACACAATATTATAATGCCTGTCCCACTCCTTTCTTTTATAACAGGGCTAAACTAGATACAGCCAAGGGCTCCCCTTTATTTTTGCTAAGTCAATATTCTCACATATAAGGAATAATGTATGGTAATTCGATAAATCCCCCACTGGGAATGAAAATAGTCAGAAGAACCAGATTCTCCCCGGAGAATCAAGTAAGTGAGAGGAGACAGGCGAAAGGCTTTTTATGGACATTTTAAACACCATGATACGGGAAAAGTGGGTACTGTAGGCATCTCTCAAGCGCTCATCTTGGATTGATTGATCAAAGTCACAGTCATCACAAATTTTGTAGAAAAGGAAACTTCCATGAAACGTTGAATATTAGGACTTCCGTGAAACATCCCTGCCTTAGACTTAAAGAGTAAGTAAGTAAGGACACCGCTGAGTTGTATGACAAACAAAACCGCAGTATTTTACCCTCTATTCCCCAGACCCAGATAAAGAATTTGACCACTGTCTAATCCTAATACACGTTTCAATGAATTAAGCCTTATATAGCTTCCGAACCTCACCTGTCACAAAGCTATACTACTTTGTTCAATAACTCGTCCAAAACAGATAAATGAACCCTTCCTGAGTGCAAAGGAATGATGGTTTTTGAGAAGAGCTTTTAGAGTAACATTTGAATAATTAGAATTTGAAACATATTATCATGTCTGCTTTTATCAGGTAGGTGCTACACTGCATGGATTAGGTCTAAACGCCCTTCTTTCTACTTCTCGGAAAATGACATACTCTCTCCACTCCTCCTACAATATTGCAGCATTTCAAGAAGAGAAAAAATAAAAAACAAAAAAACAATGAAGTAGTTTCAGGCTCAGCAACATAAAAAGTGTTCCCATTTTCACAGAAAGAGTTTTACACGGGGATTTAGGCAAACCCCAGGGAAAGCAAACATATGTCACCATTTTTTTTCTATCTTCCAGCTTATTCCAGATATTATTTTTCAAATAGCCTTATCTCAGGCAATATATTAAAAAAAATCTTTTAAAATGAACAGCTAACTTAATTATCACCATTAATACACTCTTTTTTTTTTTTTTTTTCTAAAAGTTTATTTATGAGAGAGAGAGAAAGACAGAGCACGAGCAGGGGAGGGGCAGTGAGGGAGGGAGACACAGAATCTGAAGCAGGCTCCAGGCTCTGAGCTATCAGCACCGAGCCCGGCGTAGGGCTCGAACTCACAGACTGTGAGATCATGACCTGAGCTGCAGTCGGATGCTTAACCAACTGAGCTACTCGGGCGTCCCTTAATATACTCTTAAACAACCTCCCCCTAATAAAGGAATTTAACACGATGAAATATAAAAGAATAGTGGAATTTCAAAGATTTAAATCGGGGTACATTATCCAAGTATTTAAGACCTCTTAAACATAAACCTCTCAAGGGCTGTCACTTAGGTGGAGTGTACAATGTAAATGGATATTCCAAAACAGGATCGGGCAACCTAACTTTGATCTGTGTATGTGGATAAAATCAGAGAGAACTAATACAATTCAGGATAATTAACAGAAGACTTAAAAATCCTAGCAATAACATGATTTTAATAAAAAACTCTTCGACATAAAATCTGTGCACAATAAAAAATAATAAACACAGCACCCTTTTTAAGAAATGGCTAAAATCCTCCAGCAACATAGAGATTTTACTTGTTTATTTTGTAAAACCATTGTCAGAGTAGCAAGACAACACCAAGTTTTTTAAGATCTTTGCCTCAATGGTACATGTTTAAAACCAAATAAAAGGGGCACCTGGGTGGCTCAGTGGATTAAGGTCCTGATTTCAGCTCAGATCATGATCTCATGGTTTTTGGGTTCAAGCCCCACATCGGGCTCTGTGCTGACAGCTCAGAGCCTGGAGCCCGCTTCAGATTCTGTGTCTCCCTCTTTGTCTCTGTCCTTCCCATTGCACACTTTGTCTCTCTCTCTCTTTCTCTCCTTCAAAAATAAACATTAAAAACTAAATAAATAAAAGATCTAGAGTAGAATATCTATAGAGTAAAACTAACTGGCTAAGAAATTCGACTCGAACAAAAGGCGTTTGCACAAATAGATGTTAAGTTTTGTGTCTGAAAAATCAAACGGCTCAATACAACTCTAAAAAGGATCACCATGAAGTTACATTCTGATGGGGTCAACTGTCTAAACCAAAATTCAATCGAGCATTTCTTTACGGTCATTCTGCGTTCACCACGGCCGACCTCGCTTCCGCTTTTCCTGTGACTTCATCTGGAAAAGCGGCTTCATCTGGGCTTGGAAACAAATATTTCAGGAAGTCCCAAGAGAAATAACTCAAACTGCGCAAATTCTTTAAAATATGAAAGAAAATCTTTGAAATCATGGGGCGTGAAAATTGTTTTCCAATAATATGGGATTATAAATATATAATGTTCTTTAAAAAAAAAAAAAAAGTTTATTTGAGAGAGAGCAGGAGCGGGGGAGAAGCAGAGAGAGACAGAGTCCTGAGCAAGTTCCACACTGTCGGCGCAGAGCTCCACGTGGGGCTCGACTCTACACACTGTGCGATCATGACCGGAGCCAAAATCGGGAGTCAGACACCTAACCTACTGAGCACCGACATGCCCCATAAGTAGAATAATGTTCTTCGAACTGTTCTAAAACAACAACAAGAAGAATTGGAACATGTACGTCTCTTGGGGAAAAGACTGAGCGTCCTGTCTTTGGCAGGCGAGGAGAGGGGAAACAACATCTGTCTAAATAAACATTTTAAAAATTACTTTTTATGTTACAAAATAAGTTTTTACTGGGTAAACGTAAAGAGGGGAATAATTGTGCACGGGACAAGGATGGCAACAATTCACTCACTTCCCAAAGTGTCCCGATATATGGACTCACTTTCTGTAAGAAGTAATAGAAATACTTGGACATGTTAAAGTAACATGCACTGGAACGAAGAGGATTGTTTGTATCTATCTAAAGTACCAGAAGAGGGGTGCCTGGGTGGCTCAGCAGTAAGCGTCCGACTTCAGCTCAGGTCATGATGTCACGGTTCCTGAGTTTGAGCCCCACATCAGGCTCTGGGCTGACAGCTCGGAGCCTGGAACCTGCTTCGGATTCGGGGTCTCCCTCTTTCTCTGCCCCTTCCCTGCTCATTCTCTCTCTCTCTCTAATAAACAAAGATTAAAAAAAATATTTTAAGGTAAGAGAAGAGTCACTAAGTGATGATCAAATCCCGAGGTGAGAGATTGGAGCAGAAGGCGTGGTCTTGTCTCCTTTCACTTTTCTGAACCAGCGACGACGGGTCAACCTGAGCTACCATATTCGCAATTCTGCCTTAACTCCGAGTTTTTGGAAATTCTTTGCAATCACAGAAGAGGTTGTACCTGACAGCCAATCTTAATATTTTAAGGTGAGAGTCTATGATCATAATTTTCTACACTCGAAGAAGACTGAGGTGATTATTATATTATCTTTTTAACAAATTAATACCGTGAAAGCTGTCAGGGTACAAAAAAGTAATGTAGTCCTCTATTTTCCAGGACTCTCTTCTTCCTCAAATAAAGAAAGATTTTTCAGGTAAAGAGCGAATGAAGTAAAAGACTTTTCAGGTAAAGAGTGAGTAAGCTGTGTATGTAAATCATAAAACACCTTGCGAATGCTAATGGTTGTGAGGAAAGCAAGGAACTACAACTTTGAAGAAAAGATACCACAATTAAAAGTCTATGAATATTGTTGTGGGGAAGCAATTTTTATGATTTATGTGGGTTTTATCTGTCGGCCTCTCTCAACACGCCGTGGTATTAAACGTATTACGTTAAGTAGTTGAGATCAGACTGAATACAATTCATTTCTGGTCTACTTGCGGAAACGTGCCAATCGGATGTTTTCCAATTTTCTCACATAATATTTCTCTTGTCCTTGGGGGTCATGTGGTAATGTCTGCAGGGAAAAGAGTCTCACCGCCGTAAAACTGATCAAAGTGTTACTACAAATACTGCCTTAGGACAAATGATTTGAACCCTTGCATTATCAAAACATCTGCAAACGTTCTCTTGGATGTGTGTGCCAGTGCGTGCCCATATGCTGGGTGAATTCTCTTCCCCCTCGGAACACCTGACACACACCTGACATGTATAATTGATTTCAAGAAACACTGACAAACGGTGGGAACTTTCAGGAACGAACAAATTCAGCTGATAGGACACTACCCCAAATCCTAGAAAGCCAGAAAACACTCTGCCTAGTCTTAACTGTAAATCCACTTTGCAATTTTCAGTTAATATGCTGGTTCCTAAAATATTACTATACATAAATATTGCTTTTGTACCTTTTCCAGAATTATGGATGGTGGTGCAGAAACCTCGCCATGATATATACCACCGAGGGCCATTTACATGCCGTTTTAAATAATATCCGCTTGATTTCTGTCATGTATTGGCACAGTTCATGTTTTTTAGACACGTGTTTTTATTTAAAAAGAAGATTTATAGCTTCTTTCGCTAAATGAACTCTTAAGCAGAAAAAGGTGAAATATTTGCTGTGACAGTAATGAAGGCATTGCATGTTTCTTTGTGAGCATCTGTGGGCACGAACAAGTATGCTTTGCATACCTCTAAGCGAAAATTAAGCTTTAAAAAGAGAGTATCATAAACAATGCAATGAACGCTTAAGTTCCGCCATTTTTTTTTACATTGATTGTCACAAGCTAAGTCATTGTTCGGTAGCTGCACGTATGTTTTAAAGATGACCAACGAGCAGAATGGTCCCGGCCCATGTGACGTGGAGGTGTTGGATAAGTGGCGTTGCAATCACGAAATGCAGAATAAAAATGACAATTTCCTTCTGAAAATCTAAACGTGAAGCTATGCACGTCAACATAATTTTCAAGGTGGAAAATCAGAGTAACGATACAGTGTTTTCGATTAGTCATAAAATAGGAAAAGGGATGCTTTCTCTCATTGGCAGTAGGGTGACTTTGTCCATGGACTTCATTTGGCTGAAGAGCGGGTCGGGCGAGCGCCCCCTTCCTTGCAAGGCAGGGGCTTCCAACACCCAGGCTGAGTTTTAGGACACTATGAACCTGTGCCTTAAGGCAATGATTTTTTTATGATTAAGAGTTGTACTAGAATTTTAAAATATTCTAGAATCCGAATGGAATATATTCCAGAGTAGTCGGATAATAGGGCCCACATATACACTCCATCTCTCAAGGGTTTTTTTTGTTTGTTTGTTTTGTTTTTTTATAATAGTTTATTTTCAAATTGGTTTACATATAACACCCAGTGTTCATCCCAACACGTGCCCTCTTTAATATCCGTCACCCCCTCTCCCCCCTCCCTCACCTCCCTCACCTCCCTCATCCTCAGATTGTTCTTAGTCTTTGAGAGTCTCTTATGTTTTATCTCCCTCCCTCTCTGTGTCTTTTTTTCCTTTCCCCTC